>JANSTT010011112.1:0-72882 GCA_026745375.1 Platyura marginata | reverse complement strand
AAGTTAATACAAATTTTTGGTTTTTTAATATTTATATATATATATATATATATATACATATATATATATATATGATTTTTTTTCTTCAGATGGTTGAAATAAAATCATAATAAATAATATAAAAAACGCAGACAATTTATGAATCCCAAAAGTTAATAGGCAACAGTTGTTTCGTGTTCGATGACGGTTTATGAAAAAGATTTTTTTTTTCTCCAAAAAATTAACTATACAAAAATGTCGGTATATTTAATGGTTCAATTTTTACTGGATAATAAAACCCTTTAAAGATACTTATTAAAAGCCTATTACCGAAACTATTTTTCTTATCAAATGTGAAATAAATGACACTCTAAACAAGCGTATATCCAGCCACCCCCGCTTTATACTTTATAGTTAGTATACATTGACAATAAAAAATGTTTTCTCATGTCGGCAAAACTTTTGGTTTCTGTTTTCTTAAAGTGGCTTAATTCCTTTTACACATCACTTACAAGGGTTGGTTAATGCTGTTAATCTACCAACCGTATGGTTTGTCGATATTTAACTAGACATTGTGACACCATATATTATGTTGTCTTATTTACATAATTATACAAAGTGTAGTTAGTAAGTATTATGGTGTAAAATGTACGTAAAGTAATTTTCTTCGAAATGTTGATGTATTTTACCTAATTGTTTTGCTTGACGCAATCAAGAATTTATTTACAACAAAATTAGGCAAATGTTACATGTTACAAATAAGTGAAATTCTATTAATTTAAGGATAAGAAATCTAAGAGTAATTGATTTAAGAATTAAATAAATTACAATATAACATTCATAAAAAAATTCATTAATAAAATGTCGATATACATACATATACATACATATATCCTTTTTTGTTTTACATAAATTAATTAATAATCTCTCTCCAGATTATGTCTGCATAAAAATTATGTTTCAATTTGTCAAAATTTAAAAATTTTGCTTTTACGTTTTTCAGTATCTAAGTATTTTTCTTGTATGTGGCTATATATTTTTGCTAATTTTCTTGTAATTTCATATTTACCTGGTGCTTGCCTAGTATGTAGTAATTTTTTGATTTGTAATGAATTTTTAAAATTAGTTTTCAATTTAGTGTTTAAACGCAAATTTCAATTATTAATTATAATAAATCTCTTATATTCTTAGAATGTTAAACAGCTGCTGCTTAGAAAGTAATCTATTACTTATGATGCCCCAAATACTAATGAGGCATGTGTTGGTAACAACAAAAAATTAAATAAAAAAAAAATTATGACATTTGAAAAATAACCATAATGACAATAAAATTAAAATTTTTTCACAATATATAAATTTATATGTGATATCAGTTTTATTATAATCTTGTATCAAATATCACGCGTTATGCCCTACACACTTTCAACATAATGTTTTCATTTTTTCTTGACAATAAATTTTAATTAACCAAAAAAATTCTAAATGGTAAAAATTTTTTGTCTGATTTTTCATTACACAGTAAGCTGATGAAGATAATGATGATGCTGTGGTTGTCACTCAAAACTAAAAAGATGCAGATAAAAAAACTACGCACATAAGAGTTTTGGAGTAAGACTTAAAATAAGGTCAACTACCCCTGATTTGGTTAGAATTAAAACTTTGAATGAAATTCAACACACTACCAGTCTTGTAATGTTGACATCGTTTTTTATTTTTATTTTTATTTTTTTTTTTTTTTTGTATACACTTTGCCTTTTAAAAAATAAATTAATACCTACTTATGGGTGTTTTGATTTTTTTTTCCTCTGAAAAAAGGGTTAGATAGAAAAACAGGATAACAGAATTTTCCCACGAACAAACCAATCAATCTTAGACTTTGTGATAGAGTGTAATAGTGAAGTGAATGAAATAACCACAAATCGTTTTTTGTGTACTTATGACGCTTTAAGAAAAAATGCTAAACCAACAGTTGCAACGCTTGCAATTGCAATTATTTAACGACATTTTCATGTTTGTTGTACAAAAAATAATTTTTTTTTTGTTTTTTTTTGGATTATAGTGTTTTTGAAGTGATGCGTTTAACACAAATTTCTATTTCATTAAACATATGCGGTATATTTAATTCGGGAGTTAGTAATTTTACTTTAATAATATGATATAAAAGGACATTTTTTTTTAAGATATCTATATAATTCTAACATTTAAAAAAGTTATATTAAAAAGATTTACATTTATTAAAAATATCTTAAAAAACAAAAAAAATTTCCTATTCTATTTGTTTTAAGAATTTTTATTAGTTAGTTTTTTCGAAGTTTTTTGAATAATACTTCATCGAAATGATATATATATATATATATATGTAACTTCTATCAATTTTTTGAAGTATCATCATTGGCTCTACAACTCTTGTCGGATCTTGGCCTCCTCAAGTAGACGTCTCCATTGGTTGCGGTCTTGTGCGATCGACTTTCAGTTGAAAACTCTTATTGCTCTCGCTTCACAGTTCACACCATCTGACCACCTTAGTTTCGGACTTCCTTGATTTTGTTTCAAATACACGTCTAGTGGGGTGTGAGCTTTTGTGATTTGTGATTGTGATGTATCAAAATTATTTTGATCACTATTAATTAATTTGAACGTTTTATTCAAGAATATATGTAATCTTAAAAACATTTATTCAACATTTCACTAATACCAATAAAAAAAAAACCCCAGTCACTGTACCTATTTAGAATGTAATTTTAAAGATTGTTTTATTTTTCTGTATTTTCCTGTATGCCCTCTCACTAGTCGCTACACACTTGGTTTATGCAAAAAAAAAAAAAACATTACAAATCCCGATAATTATTTACAAAGTGCGCGTAGTTTTTCTAATTTTTTGCTTAGACCTTTGCAAGCATGTGTTTCATAAAAATAAAATTAATTGAACAACAACATGTGCTTATTCTTACATGTTAAACACTCAGTGTACAGTACATATGTATGTACAGTACATTGTACATTGTACATATATATATTATACAAATACCTTAAAAAAACAAATTTTTCACTAGCATTGAACCTTTCTCCATTTTTTACCAAAATATATTTAATGAAACAAACTTTTTTATTTGTTTATTCATTTTTTTATTCTTCATATTTTCTATTTTTAATTTCTTCCAACCAAGAATTACATAAACACAGTGCATTTAACTAATACTTTACTGATGTAGTACTGTACCTAACATAAGAATATATCTTATACACCATTTTTTAATTATAATTTTTTTTTATGATCATATAAGGTCAAAAACTTACGTTTTATTTTTAGCCTAATGAACCTGGGGGTCTATGTTATGCTCGTCGCCACTTTTTGTATATCTTTTCTATTCAAAATTAATGTCTTTTTATTATCTTGCAGGCATGCTCTGTACTTACACTGGGATGCAATTCGAGAAGAATTATGCTACTTGTATTTACTTTTAATTGGTTTTTTTTTATTGTTTTGTATATTTTGTTTATACTAACAAATCCACAGGAAAATTGTATTTATAGAATATCTGCAAAAAAGAGGGGTGCGTTTTTATACTCTAGCAAAAGTATATTTGATTTTACCGAAAGATAAATTCAATGTAAATGGTTAAAGATTTAATTTGTAAAAATATTTTAAATACATCAACAGATACCTACTGAAACACACGAGGTCTAATATTTAAAAATTGATACGTGGACAACTAGACAGGAGAGATTGTAATATGTAGTAAAATAATAAAATAAAGTTGCTGATACTAAAATTCTATGTAAATTGTTAATAAAAAGTACAGGGTGCTCGTAAAGTATAATAGATTTTTATTTATGATCTACATAAATGGCGCCCCGAAATATCTTAATGAAAAAGTTATCAGGATGCAATTTAATCCAATTTAATTTATAGAAAATTATATTTTAGGTGTTTTTCATCAAAAATGGTTTTCTTTTTGGATTTGAGTTCACTTACCTATTATAATAATTCGAATACCTGTTGGTATTCTTTTTCAGGCTGCCTCTGTAGTTAAGTTTTAGAAAAAATCATATTTTAATTTATTAAAAAATAAATTGAATAGTTTTCAATAATTCTTGTTTTTGCCATAAGTTTCGCTATTGCGTAGTCAAGTAATTACATATTACCTACTAAAAAAAATAGTAGAGTGAAGTTGCAGTACCGAGACATTTGTAAATACCAGAAAATGAGGCCGCAAAGGGTTAACATCCAAAAATTTGCATTTAAATGCTGGAAATTTAAATATTAAAATCAAAATTATCTTACGTCACTTCTTAAAAATCTCGATGTTCACCCTAATTTTATTTTGACTTGCTTTTATAAAAATGATCTAAGTAGAAAAACAATTTTAACAATTTTTAAATGCGCAAATCTACCCCAGTCTACCCTAAAATTTATAAGATATTTTTAAAATTCTAATTAAGTCATCAGGTGCATCTATGCAATTTTAATTCAATAAAAACGTTTTTTTTTTGCAAATTGATCTTTCATATTTGTTCAACTATATATGATATTTTAAGATTTACCTTATCAAATAAATCATACAAGCCACGAGCGTTAAATTATGATAAAAACAATTTCAAGTGGATCACTTATGCTGCAGTCGCGATGCGTGTACAGACTTGTTCCCGACTCCGAGACTCATATATTAAATATTATTTTTATTATATATGGATAAAAAAAATTAAGTCTTGAATTTAAAAATTTATTTTGAATGTATGTATATTTCTTAATAAAAACCATCAGCATATTATTTCCATTTAAATTTTTTTAATTTAATTTGTTACTGATGTTGATGTTTTTAAATGAATTTATTTCAAAACAAAAAAACACCATTTTTTATATATATATGTATATATATATATATATATTTTTATTGTGATGTACCATTTTTTTTATTTTTTGTCTTTCTGTTATTATACGTACGTACATCCAGACCATGGCCTATCCTAACATGAAATATAAATCTAGTATTATTTGTTATGTTTTATTACTACCATACGCGTAACTAAAATGTTCATCATAATCGAGAAATGGAATGAGTTTTTAGTATAAAATAATATTTTACATATATAGAAAAAAAAACTTTCTAGCGTCGTTTTTTGTACATTAGAGAGCAAATAAAGAAGCTAAGGGTGCAGCTGTTAAAATTGAGATGCCTCAGATTCCACGGCACATGTGGCACTGTGACATTTCCATATAAGAATGTTGTACAAGTGAATTATGGATGGTTTATAATGTTGTTGATTGACTAAACTTTAGCACGCAATGTTAAATGAAATATAAAATATAAATTGTCTTTATCAATTTATTTAGTAACTCTTCTAACTATTAGCGATTTATGTAGAGACAAATCTAAATAAGCTAAAGTTTAACAAGTTTTTAAGCATAAGACATTCACGGTTGAAAATTGATACCTGTCAGATTTAATTTCAAGCATGAATTTATACTATTTTACTACGTATTTTTTTGTGTGTAGGTCCTAATTTCTTGGTACCCTCCTATACCCGTATGATGTTAATCAAAGGGTATTATAACTTTAGTATGGAGTTTGTAACGCACCTTAATACTTATCGTTGAGAAAAAATTTAACACCATTGTCTTTCTCGTGAAATTCTAAATCGAAATATGCATATCCGCCCATTCGTCCATCCGTCCGTCCGTCCATCTGTCTGTCCGTCTGTTCGTGATCAAGATTCCGGCTAAACGGCTGAAGCTAAAAAACTTTAAAAACGTTTACAGTTGTAGTTGTTATGTAGTCCTACTAAAGTAAGTTCTCTATTGTTTTTGGAGCAAATCGGACAAGGTATTGGGGAGGCTGTTGTACAGTCTGCACCTAATTTTGATATAAACCATTATTTTACTCGAAAGATAGTCTAAATGTAGAAAAAATGATTATGCCAACATTTATAGAGAATAGACAAAGAGAGAATTATACAGAATACAATACAATTATAGACCAAAAAGTTCTACCACTGCAATCAATTTTATGCCATTTCTAGGTTTTTGAATTATTTGTATTCAATTTACTCAATATACATATTACGTATATCACATTTGTTGTACAGACAAACAAAGTCGTAGATAATAAACAAGTACTCATACACCCGTAGCCAATTATTCCTTCTTTACTGGTTTAATATCAGATATGTAAATAATTAAACATTTTTACATAAAAATTTGTTTTTAAATAAATATAATATCATCGTACATCATAAAATAATATTCACTTATGGCCATACAATTCTCTCTATCCAGTCTAAATATGAGGAAATTCTAGTATAAACACCAACCGAATTGACAATTGCGCAACCTTTACCAAAAGATGTAATTCCAATTATATGAAAAACGCACGAATTTTTCGTAGTTGTAATTTGAATTGGACCTCCAGAATCTCCCTTTAAATAAAAAAAAAAGATTTTATTAAAACTACCTCCAATAACAAATAACCAAAATTAAAAAAAATATTTAATACGGTGCCGAGCAAAAATTGCTGAACTCCAAATGCTAAAATCGCAAAAAAAGACGTCAAGAAAAAATAAGTAAAATTAATCAATGGTTGACAGAAATGATTACGGAACTGAAGGAAATTTTTATTCCATAAGTAACCATGAAATACAAACATTAAACTTATTTTAATAAATAATGAAAATAATTTGTTAAAGAAACCATCTTGACGGTTTTCATGTTTTGAATTTTCGACTTTAAATAGTAAACTTTTAGAATATGTATTTAGATGAAAATAAGACACTTTTTAACACTAAAAGAAACAGGCAAAAATGGTTAAAATGAGATACCTATCAAATAATTTCTAGATAATTGGCGATAATTGAGACGTCACTGGATCGATCTACTAAAAGTGAGATTCAATATATTTTATTTAATGATCTGACTGATATCAACAATTTAAAATATGTAATCCATTTCCGCACAAAAATACGATTCTTTTTTAATCGTGGAAAGGTATAGTCTCAAAAAAATAGGTAGGTATATTCTAAAATTGTTATAGAAAACGTACATACCTGACATGTATCTTTGCCGCCCTCTAAGTGTCCAGCGCAAATTTGGGAATTTTCTATACCATTTTTGAGTTTCTTACTACGATCAAATAAAGTATTGCAGCTATTATTGTCAACGACGTCAAGAGCTACTTTAAGCAAATCATTTGATTTATCACCAGCTAATCGCATAAAACAAAAATAATGTTTAAAATGTATAAATTTATCATTTTTCATGTAGTATAAATTACACACACCATATTCCACTTGACCCCAACCTGTTGCAATGGCTGTTGATGAATTCACATTATCTGTTTGCCACAAACATGCTGGTCGTATATATTTTGAAAATCTACAAATATTTTTCAATAATAATTTTAACAGGTAAGTGAGGCTAAACAGGTCTTACTTTGCGGCTTCACTTAATTGGATAAGTGCAATGTCATTATAGTGAGATGAATGTTTATACGATGGATGAGCAATAATATTTTGAATTCTAATATTTTGTGGTATATTTTTGTTATCGTAAATTAAATTTTGAGCCCCCAATCTTATTAAATCCGGAGCAGTTCTATATTAAGGCATTAATAATTCGATTTAAAACTAGTGAATGGGATTAATATTTACCCAAATGTGGAACTACAGTGACCAGCAGTCACCACAAAATATTCGCTTATTAGAGTTCCACCACAATTAAAACTTACAGTTCCATCTGACTCTGTCCATCCAATAGCAGCCTACAATT
This sequence comes from Platyura marginata, assembly GCA_026745375.1. Taxonomy (NCBI): domain Eukaryota; kingdom Metazoa; phylum Arthropoda; class Insecta; order Diptera; family Keroplatidae; genus Platyura; species Platyura marginata. The sequence goes on along the minus strand of JANSTT010011112.1, from coordinate 65,141 downwards.
AAAATATTTACCTTTGCATTAATTAAAATACATATACATATACATATACAATATAATATAAATATATATAACCATATGCGGAAACTCTCCGTGTTTTGTTATTTCCCCACCAACAATAAGACCAGTTGAATAGATGCATGAAGGAATATCTATTTGTTCAATTGTCGTTAACACTGATAAACTAGTAAATGTTGTTGAACTGATTGCCAATTTAGAATAATCCTGACATTCTGAAAAAAGTGTAATCTTTTATTAATTGTGAATACTTCAAAAATGTAAATATGTCAAATCTTACTTTGCTCACTTTTTCTTGGCGAATCAAAGTTATTGAAATTTGAGTTTATTTTTTGTGGACAACAAATAACTGGTTCATTTTTCAGATAAGAACAGATAACTGGTCTTTTGCCTTGATTAAAATCTTCATATATCTCAGGACATTTACTTAATCGTAGACAACTTCCTTCTACACCTTTCTCATCATTTCGACAATAGTCATATTCTGCAATTATATTGTTATTGTCAATAAATATCACATCGGATTTCTCTTCCCTTTCTCCAATATCGGATTGTCCATTAATACCATCTTTATGGTATGATTCCTTTTTGTTAAGTTCTATTTTATTTTAAAATGTCGGTTAATATTTTTTAATGATGAATAATTAGTCATTGTCACCGTCACTTTGGTGGAGATGATAAACAATAAGATTTTCGTCACTTCAATAATAGTACATACCTACTTAATATTATACACCAAAAAAATAATTTTTAATCAAATTTTCCAATTTTCCAAATTTTTCACGATCGTTTACAATCTCCATATTTAAATTTACGTCAGGTGACAATCCTCAAAAGATGAATGATGGACAAATTTTATTAGCAACTATATCTACTAATTTTGAAATCTAATTTTTACTTATAAATTCCAAATAATTAATTATTAGATGGTAAAAGCTTAAAAACTACTAGTTCTACTAGTTAGGAAAACTTCTATATAGAACAAAAAGTCATTAGATATCTACACTTTTGTCGAAAACCGGTTTTTTACATTTTGCTATTTAATTTTCAAATTTTCTATCTATTGTGGAAAACAAAATTTTTTTCTTTCTTTATTGCTTACTAAGAAAAATCAAATTATGTATGTATATATAAAAAAAAGCTTCGATATCATGCTTACACAATTGCTGCGCGATTTTTTTGTTTTTGGAAATACAAAAATTGATGAAAATATTGTTCTAATATCTATAAATATAGACATAGTTACAGTTGTTATACACACAAATCGCCTTTTAATACATTTTAAGTTAAAAATATGTATACGAAAAAAAAAAGTTTTTAATTGATATTAATCGAGTTTTCGAGAGTGGCGTGTTCGAGTTATCGAGATTGTTATATACAAAATTGTAAAATTCTTTTCAACTTTTCTAGGTTTTGAGTTTTCGAGATTCTATTATAGGTACTCACTGTAATCGACATACGAAATTAATATCAATATTTACAGCAATATTTTAATTAATTGACCTACCCTAATGCGTTAATTACACATCACCTTGAATGTTATTGCCAATTCATATAAAATAGGCCATAACTTTACAATTTCATTACAAAGGAGGGTGTATCATCACTATACGAGTATATAGAGTATAAATGTATAGTGCTTAGAAAGCATTACATAATGGTTCCAATAAAAGTTCCAGTAATTTTACAGGAAAAAGTTATAAATGTCAGGTGTATAAGAAAATAAAAAAGTCAATATCCGGTATTTTATATGTCCGTTAGGTATAAAAAATATTAAAACAATTAATTTCAGAAAAGAAAAAATTCTCCCTTGAACAATTTTTAACATTTTTTTTTTTTTTATGAATGTCCATGCTTTTATGTGAAAACTGAAAAGTTACGTATCTATTATAATAGCAGTAAAACTGAATTTAAATTTAATGTAGGGTGTTAAAAATTATATACATAGAAATAGGAAGTTCGGATTCTGTACTGTATTGTATTTTTCATGAAGGTATATTAAAGAATTTAGAACGAAAATTTACGATTTTTTCTATTTCGAAAAGAGATTATATTATTTGCAAAAATAGCATTAATTTTTACAAAAGAAATTTAAAATATTTAACAAACATTCAGTTCTGTATGTCTACATCACAGTTAAAAATACCTATATGCAGGTATTCTGCATCTTCTCAAAAAAAAAAAAGTTATATAAAAACTTTTAGAACAGAAAACTTAATAAAAATTGTTTACTTTTCTCGCATTAATTTTAAATTTTTATTAATTACGGTACTGACTTAGTATGAATATATTAGTTACAAAAAATTTGTTACACATTCAAAATAAATTTTAAAAATAGAGTGATATGTTTAGTTGTAATTAAATAAAAGAAAGTGGCATAACAACTATACATTGAACCAATATCTAGTTATACTAAACCAACACTTCTAATTACCATAAATTCAATTATTATACAAAATCATGTTAAGGTATGCAATGCAATGTGGTTGACCTTTAAATGGTTTTCATGTTTTATTTACCTAGGATGATTTTTCTAAGAAAATATTATTGTTTTTTTTTTTAATTTATCTTCTAAGTATAAAATCTTAAGCAATCAAATAATAATAAGTACTAATATTAGTAAATTGAAATAAATGAGTCCATGTGTTATATAGTTATAGGTAGGTACTTACCATACTGTGACAGCGCTGATTTTAATACTCCCTGAATCACTAATATTATATAGATCACTTTGAGGCACATAATGAATTTATAGAAAAATTTGTTTAATTACTGGTATTTATAAAAAGTCATTTGCACGAAAACAAATTAAACGTTTGATAATCTCTTGAACTTCACACATTTTTTTTCTTTATTGCAGTAATCAAAGCACAATTTTGATAGTTCTTGGAAATTATATTTTTTTTACTAGTCATTGTTAAAGTCTTGTTTTTATAAATATTTAATTAATTATAATAAGTTTGTTGAAGTTAATTTAACATTTATGTATATGTAAGTTAAAAATGTTACATTCCAGTTCAATCGTCAACGAATAGCCATCTACTAAAAATATAAATAAACATGATTCAAACTAAATTTGGAAATGATAGGTACCGTACCTATATTTGTACAACTTGTTTCAATATTATAACTTATTTATATACATAAGTGGTCATATATGTTGAATTATTAATAATAAGATTACATAATTAAAAATTTTGGTATATACATACATAGATACAGGAGAACACACACATGTTTATAAATTATTTTCGATATTTAAAATTTTATTTACTACCAAATTATATTATACGTAATATTTTCTTTATTACATTAATCTCAGAATTAGTAAACCTTTTCCAATAAATCTTTGTTTTTGTATATAATCCCCTGACACACTTGACTCCTCCAGGGGGAAAATAAGTTTTCTAAAATGACTAAAAATTATAAACGTTAGCAATCACTACCTTATAATATGTACAAATGCAACTCAACCCAAGAAGTAATGTGGTAGAAAAATGTAATTCAAAAACATTTATGCAAGGCAATTAATCAGGTATCCCTCGGCCTTTTTTTCTCAATTTAATAATTTAATTATTAAAAAAATCTACAGTCTATATATTAAAATTATTTTCTAATTAACCATAGAGTGATAAATTTTAGAAGCCTATTGCCAACCTTAAAGTAAAACTGGCTGCAAACAGTTATGCAAACTCTTTCAGAAATAAAATCCATAACGTCCACAAGACATCGCATATGAGTAAAGCTTAGAAAAAAGAGAATAAGGAAGCGTATTTCATGATTCACCGTGAGGTCGCTTCTTGAACTCTAATTTGAAAACAGTATAAGATTAGATTTAGATTACGATTAATAACCTCTACAAAAAGACGCTCACTGATTCGCTTTACATGTGACTGATTCACCGTTACAGTTCCCAGATAAATTATCTAATAAATATTTCCGACATTAAATTAGATAAATCAGAATATTAATATAAATTTATAAATTTACTTAGCAACTTTTGAAAAAATATTATTAATCAAAAGTGTTTGTATTTAATATATAAACAATTGCTTCGTAGATTTTGTTTCATCAAGATGTACATCGTATTAGATACCTATTGGCTAAGGTTATTTTATTTCTTTTTTTTCGCATTCTGATAAAATTCAATAAAAAGTGGTTTTTATTTGTGGTGTTGTTTCTGGATATTGAATATTTTTAAATAAAAATAATAAAAAATGACAAAATTAAAATTTTTTTTGCTTGAGCAAGGTTTTGTACACTATGGCTTGATATAGAGGGGTCATTAAAAAAACTCTATCTATTTTTGGCTGCAAACAAACAAGACAAAAATGTTGCGCCAAAAATTATGGACGCCATCATTTTGTTCATTTTGTTAATTTTGACTTTAATGAACAACTCACAATCCACAAAATGGCAAAATGAATTGTACAGAACTTTTGATTGTGTGTATAAAACTGCTTGCTTGATTTTAATCTTTTGTATTTTACATAAAATAAACGAATATTCTTTTGTACAACTATTGGAATGTAGAAAGAATTACTAAAGCAATCATTCCTCTATGCGCGAAAAGTGAAATTTTCAACGTTTGAAACGTATTATGTGCTGGAATCGATTGTAGAGATTTTCATTTTTTTTGCTTTGAATTTACTTCAATACCTAATTTCTAAGGTAAATCTAATGAGTTTTTTATAATAATGGTTTTAGAATACTAAGTAATCATAAAATTTGAAACATGAACGAAAACATATATTTACTTCTATATAAATAAGAAAAGTTTGGTTAAGTATTTCAGCGAAGCACCGACAAAAACAGTTTTATTTTACACATTTATTGATAGTTACCTACTTAGATATACATGCAAATTAATTATATTAAAATTAAGCTTGGCTTTGCATAGTGATACTCCCCACTCCACCACCGTACTCCTGTTTTTTTTGCAATGCAAATTTTTTTTAAAAATGGCCGCTTCTGTTTGGTTGTGATAATCAAGGATCCACTTGTTGAATATTAATTTTAATTTTTTAACTTTAAACGCTTATGAATCGACTTCAAATCACTTATTATGGCTTTTTGTCCATGTTTTAACACCTATGATAAAGGGTATTTAAATAGTATTAGTAAACATTATAATTATTAATGAACAATTTAAAAAAATATCATTAAACTCCTTTGTCGTACGAAGACGATCCTTTTTAGTGAATAAAATTCAATAAAATCATCCAAAAGAATATTATCTTCATAAATCATTTATTTTCATATTACTAGTGTTAATAATAAAAATGTTTTTGATTTCATCATTTTAATTAATCTCATCTCATCCGTGTCAATTTTTTAATTTTTGCAGATCACCCGAAGGGGTAGGCAACATGGTCGACAATACTTTCTACAGTAATTCGACAGAGTAAGTACATATTTAGATGGTTCTTTTTCTCCGGCATTTCCACCCAAATAATAAATTTATAAGACTAAGCAGGGTACTGTGTAGAATGGCAGTAGGCATCTACACTGGTCATTGTCTGTAAATAATTTTTTTTAGTTTTGAAGATCCATCTATAATTCTATATCCAAATAACACCAATTTCTATGTATGCTTATAAATGTAAATCAAATTCTATAGGTTTTATTAACTTTCAGGGATGTGAGCGTTCACGAACCGGGTGCACTTCATCTGATAAATGTAAGAATGGCATTTATATAGCATGTTAACAGTTTGTCACATTAATTTTTGTTTTTTATTACAGACTGATGATCTTATACCACTGGAACATACGGTAATTTATAATTATTTATTTGATATTTTTATTATACATTTCAATTCTTGCAGAATTGCTCATTTTCTAAAATGACCTGCAAAATATCTATAGACCTCCATCTAATACTTAATTTTATCATTTATTTCCAATTATATATATTTTTATTGTTTATTTGACCTCATTTAAATAAAATTATGATAAATTTTTTGGGTTTAATAACAAAAAAACTGCCCAACGAACTAGCTGGCTACAATTAAGGATCTTTTCATTAATAATTTGTCTTCCAACTGCTTCACATTATTTAACTTGTAACCCTAGATGGAGTCTATATTCACAGTTTCAACTTTTAAATTACTGTCATTTGACAAGAAAAATTGTCTATGTCCCGAGTTTTGATACAAGATCCATTGTTCCATTGTAAACATTATACTCAATGATAGTCGGTTTTTTATTAGCATCACCCATTACATTTAAGATGCACAACAAATATTTTTAATACATTCCTCTATCTGCTTATTTCATTTTATTTCAAAAGAAAAGTTAAAACATTGGGAATTTTTATAATATAAAATGATGCCCAATAGTTGATGAAAATCTTAAAATCAGCCGAACAAAAATGTTATGGCAGATTTTTTGTCATTTTGATGGACTTTCACAAGTTCGTTCTATGTTACACACCCACAAAAAAAATGAATTTAATATTGAAGAGAAGGTGATTGGGATTGGTTGGTGGTTAAGAAAATTATAAGGTAAACTTATAAACAAAAATAGTTAATAAATGCATACCTACAAAGGCTAATGCGCAAAATAATTTCTTATAGCTGGACTTAAAGGAGATTGTAGATTTGGCAAATGTAAGTACATTTTTGAATTTTTTTTTATGAAATATGGGGACTACTCATTTTTTTTAATTTTTTTTTTAGAATGAATATGATAAACTGTTTACTACGTATCCAGATGTAATATATTTGTTTGTAATTAATTTTTTTTTGTGTTTGTTAACCAATTTTATCTTTTTTAGCATTGGAATAAATTTCCTAATCTAGAAAGTGTCGATACTGACTACGATTTTAATATCAACGTTGAAACTGGCGATACACACAATTGGCTTGTATAATTCTCTGAGTACATTTCACTTATTATAGTTTCGAATATAAATTTTATTTTTAGTATCATGCTGGAATGGCAAAAGCGTATATAAAAATATATAGCGTCATGAATATATCAGCATCATATAAACCGATTCTAAACAGTGGCAATTTGTTTTTGCGTGCTATGATTGTTTATAGTTCAACAGATGATATGCATTTGAATGTAACACGATGCAAAAATCATGTTGTACCAAATGAGAAAAACCAAAGTCTGTACCTAATCCCATCATCATATTATACGTTTACTATAACAATTTTAAATCATTGATGATTACAGATGTGCCTGGACCTCATATTTTAAAATCATATCATCCACAAACAAAATATGTTGGCGATGAACAAAAACTATTATTTGGTGAGAGGCTTTCATTAACAATTCCGCTTGAAAAGGCATCGCTCAATGAATTTGGCATTTATGTAGAGAATATTAGTTTAGAATTTTTGTGTCAGAGTTCCTGTACATCTGGAATTAATAGAAAGCCGGCAGCTGTCGTGTTCACATTGGAAAATTCAAAGTAAGTTCAATTAGTAATTTTTTGAGTCGAGTTTCTCCCTTTAGAATGAAAACTAATCTCCCTCATGAATTGTAGGCTAAACTAGAGCGATAAATTTTTTTTTTTTTGATTTTTTCAAAACATCGCCAGAAATTTTAAAGTGACGTATTTCTAGCTCTGAAATTATTAGTCGTAAATGTAATCTATTCAGAGTACCATACATGATCAGAGGCTAGTTTTATACCCAGCTGATTTGAGTGTACTATAGCCTAGCCAATGCTTTCTGGATTATTGCTGCTACCGGCAGGTCAGTTATGTTCTCTCTCCAGGTCTTGCGTTTGGCTTTTCTTAGTTCTTTGTTGTACTTAATTATAGAGGTTCTATAGACTTCCCAGTCCTGAGAGTGCATTGCTCTATTAAAGAGTTTTCTACTTCTTTTCTTGACTTTCTCAAGTGTCCCGTTCCACCGTGGTACTTACCTTTGTACCAATTTTGGTTTTTCAGGACAACTGGCCTCATAGGACCACAGTAACTGTGATGATCATAAAAACCAAATAAAATACTCATGATTGACCGTCTCTATCCGTGGTTAATATTGTCTTCGTCTAACCTCTCCAATTTGTTAGTTTTTTTTTTTGTATTCCTTCCATTTGATTTTTTAATTTCTAATTTTATAGTTTTGACATTTTGGGCAAACGTATTATGAATTTTAAAGTGTGCAGCTGCCCGAAAAGGGATATGACCAAAGAAGAAAAGATTTTACCAAGAAAACGTGAAGCGCCCCATGAGTCAAAAGGCAAACGCCCAGATAAAATGTTGAAAATGGAGGATGTCAAAATTGAGCCACCGTTGAATTCACCGATGTCAATACCACCACCTTCAAGCCCATTATCTCCAAATCAACTAACACCGCATAAAGAACCAGCTGTAACAGTAACTCTAACAATGCCTAATCAAAGTTCTATGGTGCACGTTCTGACATGTGCATTCAATGCAGTTACTGCACTAATGGCAAAAGATCCAAGCGGTAACCCAAATCAGTATGTTAAATATGCCCGAAATATTGAACGTTTCATAGGTTTGGGTTTTGATATATTTTTTTTTTCAATTAAATTTATTTTTATTTTTTTAGAGATCTATTCGGAAAATATATAAAGTGCCGTACGCGTGTGTGTTTTTTTTTAATAATTTTTTCTTTTTTATAAGAATATTTACAGTACCTTAAGAAAAAAATAATTGTTTTCTTTTAATATACAAAAATACATTATAATTGTAAGATCAAGTGATAAAGAATAATAATTTTAAGCATACATATGTAAGTGTGAATATCTAGAGCTTTTTAAGATTAACTCAATTTATGTTTTAAAAAGATGAAAAGAGATGGTGGTATATGTATGTATGTGATTTTTTAAGTTATTTAAGTTTTGTTCTCATCAAATCTTGTTCTAATTTGTATACCCGTTGGAAGTTTAATTATAGATTATTATAACTTTGGTACGGAGTTTGTAACGCTACTTAATATTTATTGTAGATATTTTAACACAGTTTATTAGGTACTCCTAGAGTAAGTTCTCTATTTTTTTTTGGAGCAAATCGGACAAAAAGTATAGGAGAGGATGGGGTTGTATTTTATGTAGCCAATTATTTCTTTTTTATTGGTTATACGTACGCCGAAATCATCAAAATGTAATAACAATATTACCAGTGAATCAATTTCTTTTTATTAAATTATTAAATTTATTAAATAAAATTTGACCTATTAGTTCAACCCTTAACAAAGTTGCATTTTGTATTTATTTTTTTAACGTATAGATCTGTTTCGTATGTTGTTAGATACAGTAAAATTACTATAATTCAGAATGGCCTGGGGAGACTGTCATTTCTAATTAGAGGCAGTCTAAATTAAAGGAATTTTTTATGGTATGAAATATTTTCTTTTAAATGTAAAAAATTCAAAATATTTTATTTAACGTGTACAAAAATAAACAAAAACAATTCATATTAAAGACAAAAATCTCAAAAATAAAATATTTCGCAGTATAAGAATGCAATATAATATGTTTTTGGCTGTTTTCACTCCTATAACTCAGAACAATTCCTATAATTCAGATTACTAGTCTGAATAAGAGGAAAACAACCTATAACTAAGACTAATCAAATTAGTCTGAATTATAGGAAAGTTTGATTTATAGGAAGTTTACTATAATATAATTTAGTTATAACTAAAATATTAATTCTCTACAAGCAATTATTTTTTATTGACATAGTATACTTATAGTATCTTTAATTCAATGCAATCAAATCATAATCATATGATATTGCGATGGTAGTAGATTTATGTTTTATACATGTTTTGAGTGTAATTTATTACATTAGTTTGCCAAAATATTTATCAATGAGATAAATGTATATTCAGTGGTTACAAAACTTTACAGTTGTGCTAATTGTAGATCAAGATAGATCTCGTCACGAAAAAGAAGAGGTGATTTAATACGAAAACATAATTTTGTTTGTATAACATTTATGTGAAGTCAGTGAGTATTTTTGGGTAAATTGGGTAGATTTTGGCCAGCTATGATTTAAATTTATATAAGGGTTTATATAAAATTAAGCAACACCACATGTGGTATTCGCTCGAATCGCGTGGAATACTAGCAAAAATTACTTAACCGACAACATCGGCTTGAAAACGGGACTGCGGCAAGGATGTGCACTATCACCATTGCTGTTCATACTGGTACTTTATCAAATCCTAGGAAAATGTGCCAAGAGGAATTTGCTGGCAAACTATGAAAGACTTGGGATTATGAAATCCCAAAAAGGTGTCAAATTTTAAAAAAAAATGTTTATCATTGCAAAGCCTATTATAGAGCAACGAAATTATAATTTAGCCAAAGTCATTGAACGTAATTTACAAAATTATACTAAACGAATGTCCAGAACTTAATTCTAATATTATAAATTCTGGAGCCATGTGAAATATATTCCATCATTGATTGTTCTTAAAAGAATATTTTGAAGGGAGTGAGAGGCAATAAATTCATTACTTCCAGATAACTTAAAAGACTTATTTAGGGTAAATTTTTGATTACGATCATGTGAGAGTAGTGGTAAATTGTCCATTGAAGATATGGAAAGAAGTAAATGAGGGAAATATTTTAGAGTGGGTAAATGCATTTTACATTCACCGACTTAATTAATGCACAGGCGGTATTTACTCATATGAATATCAAATAAATAAATTATGGAAGAAGCAATATTTTTAATAATAATTATTTTTGCTGCTGTGCTATGAGGTTGATATATAATTTAGTTTACAATGATTATAAAATAATTTGCATGTCAATTATATTAAAGAGACTAAAAATTGAACAGGAAGATAGAAAATTGAAAAATATGAACAAAAATGTCTGCTAAGGGACCAAATAAATTTAATAAAAAACAAAAACAAATTCAGACCAGAATGAAGAGATGAGACAAAACCCTAATTATTATTATTATTAATTTGAATATTACGTAATTTTAGATTTACTTAAATTTGCCATCAGATTAGGATGTCATTAATAAAATTGAGGATTTTTTTTAGTTATATATATATATATATATATATACATATATACATACATATATATATTTGTTAGAACATATAATTATGTTGATCATAATAAAATCATTTCTAGAAATATGAAATATTTTTTTTATATATATATATTTTTGTATAAAGAGACTAAAAATAAAATTCGAAAAAATAAGTATTTTTTATGTTTTGTATAAAATAAATTAAAATAATCTTCTAAATAATCTTTGTTAAATTTTAAAATGAAATCGTAAAATCGGGAAATGAAGTTCAACGAAGTATTTTGACATATTTCATGGACGATGACTTTGTCCTGTGTTCTTTTGACTCTATTGACTCTGCTTCCTTTAATGTACATAATTGAATTATATCATTGGTTGTTCGCTTACTAGTTTTTACAAGTACAGAATATGTGTCATCATTTATAACCTAATTAACTCTCATCAACCTTTATACAGATGATATCGTTAGACCCATCCACTCTAGTATACGTATAAATGAACAGGTCAACATGGAATTTTCTTCCTCTATCTGTAAGAAAATTGCCATCGCTCAGTCTCTTCAGCATGGCGTGCTTTAAACATTTCCGCAATAATCCATTTAATTTTTAAGATTAATAGATTTACAGCTACATAAATATTCTTTTTAAATTCCATTTTATTGCGGTTATGTTTTTGTTAGTATAAATAATGAATAAAGTTAATCACCTTGTACAATTTTTACAATAAACATACATACATAGAAGAGTTTTATATAATTTGATGATTCCATAAGGTTAAATTTCATATAAGTGGAAAATAAACGTCTCAACTTCTTGATTATCTTAATACTACAAATTAATGACAAGCATTTCAATTTTTCATTATTTTAGCAAATTAGTCAGCCTAATCAGCTAAGTCAACAAAAATTAAAAAAATAAAAAACATGTCCAATGTATGTAAGGTAAAACCCAAAATTATTCCAAGTATTTAACGACATTCTCACCCTTTTCGTCCCGATACGTTGGTAATGATTAAAAATAACTATGGTTTTTTTTTATTATAATTAATTAACAAAGCACGTATGTACAAATATAATTAACTATATTTTATCAAAGAAATAATTAGCAAATTTATAGACAATCAATAATAATTAATTAATGGCTGATCGCATATTGCCAATTTCCTCTACTTTTATCTTTCAATACCGTCATACATTTTTACCAAAATTGGTCTTCCTATTATTAATATTACTATTCACAACTACTTATCTACATATTTAATATGAATAAATTACATGACGATGACCAATACAAAATATATTTTTTTAATTAAAATTAATTGCAAATAAATCTTAAAATTTTCTAGAGTTCCCTTCTTCTAATTATCTATTTTAATTATCTGGTAAAACAAGTCTTGCCGTAACAACAGTGAACCACGTACATCGTACACGCACTGTAAACAGAAAAGTATTCAACAAGACAGTCTTTCTATAATCGTCTTATTTAATATAAATAAACAATATTTTCAGCAAGAAAATGAGCAATAAAATTAATTTCTTAAATTGTGTCTTTATCATAATTTTTATTGATTCGTATTGGAAATTAATTTTCTGTTTACCATTCACATTTCCAACCGAACAAAGTGACGAATCATGTCGTGATCGAAACGGTTTATTGGGACATTGTGTTATTGATACACAGTGCCCACAAGCTACAGATGATTTTTACAAAAAAAAAATCCAACCAACTATCTGCTATTTCAAAGGAAATGACCCATTCGTTTGTTGTGTGGATATGTTTGAAAATGTAATTACGAAATTAATGGATCTACCACGGAAAAGTGTTCAAAGTAATTTTTTCGTTTTTCTTTTCTTTTTTTTTTTTTTTCTTTTTTGTCGGTTTTAATTTTAGAATGCCAAGATGTATATTCTCGACCAGTTAAATTTGAAGTGTCACCAATATCTACGGACGAATTTTTTATTGCTGTTGCTGGTGGTGAAGAAACGGAACCCAGTGAATTTCCACATATGGTAAATTTCCTTAATTCAAAAAAAGACCAAAAAATTTTATTTACCTCCATAAAGAAAAACGAAATTTATTGAATGTTTGATATGCGTGGACAAAATCTCCATAAATGTTTTGATTGTTCGGTTAATATTTTTTAGGCTGCATTAGGGTGGACTCGGTCAAATGCGGAAATCGAATGGCGATGTGGCGGTTCACTGATCAGTGAAGAGTACGTTATGACCGCAGCGCACTGTATTAATTATCAAAAGTAAATGTTTTTTTTGTTTATTTTGTTTTTTGTTTTTACGAAATGTAAATGGGAGTAAAAACAGTTCGAAAAATCATGGCATCAATTACATTATATTTTTTCACATTCAATGCCTCAAATGCCTGTCTTAAATTTGAAGATTTCACACCCATTTTCAGTACATCGAAAGCACTAATATTTGTTCACCGTTTTTACTCATATTTGCAAATATTTCGTCGTTAAATCTTAACTTAGCGCTAAAATACACTTCTAACATTTTTTAAAACAGTGTTCGCCCAGATATAGTTCGCATTGGCGAAAAAAAACTACGCAATCTTGATGAATTCAGTATACCAATGGATTTTAATATAAAGGACATTATCGTACATCCAAATTACACACGGCAATCCCGTTACAATGACATTGCCCTAATTAAACTCAATCAAAACATATCAATATCGAAAAAACTTCGTCCGGCTTGTTTGTGGCAAGAATATTCGATAAATTTTACCGAAGCCATTGCTACTGGATACGGACACATAGAATTTGGTATTTTATTAATGAAAAGTATTCTTGTAAGTTATAAATTTATCAAATCTATAAATATTATAGCTGGTAAGTCATCGGATGATTTATTGAAGACAGATTTACAAATGGTTCGTAATGATGTGTGCGATAGAGAATACAACAGGGAATCTTCTCTAGCAGATGGTATATTGGAGAGTCAATTGTGCGCTGGTGATTTAAATGGAAAAAAAGATACATGTCAGGTATATAGGGAATTTATAATAAAAATTGTTTTTTTGAATTTTTAATTTGTTTTGTAGGGTGATTCTGGTGGACCTCTACAAGTTAAAATCATTCAAGATGAACAGATAGTTTATCATATTATTGGAATAACATCATTTGGCAAGGCATGTGCCATCTATTCACCAGGTGTCTACACAAGAGTATCGTACTATCTTAATTGGATTGAAGCAATCGTATGGTCCTAAAAGTATATTACAAAATTTTATTTCTTTTTCAATAATTTATTTATTTGTATGTTCTTTGATGTTTTTTTTACATAGGGAATTATTTTAAATTTTAAAATTTATCGAAACAAATGTCCTATGTTCCGCAAAAGACTTTCTAGTAATATATTTTATTATTATTATTCCAAACAAATTGTTGGATCACCATTAAAAATAGTAAGGAATCACCATCAAATTCCGAACTTTATGAAAATTAATTGATCACTAAAATGTCAATATTAATTCTTAATATCTTTAGATCGAAAATCAATTTGATTGTAAACCAAAGGTACAGTACAATCGATCTACAAATATCGCAGTTCTATAAGGACTATGGAGATTGTAGGGTAAAGAAAATATTTATTCGAAGCCCTAGATTTCATTTCAAACATCCCATAAATATAAGATACAGTTCCAGACTTTATCATTCAATGCCTTGATTTTATTTAAATCAAATTTTAGTCTGATTAAAAAATTATTTCAAATAATGAAATAAAAAAGAATCGACAAATCAGTTGCAAAAGTTAGCATTTTGAAAACTCATATTGCGTAGCTACTTCTAATTATTTTGGGCTCTTTATGTACTTTTAATAAATAATGTTACTAAATTTACTTAATAATCTTACGTTAATTAATAATACCAAATGTCCAGATCAATGAACTCTGTTGTCATATAACATCGGGGTCACCAATTCATATTGAAAATATGTATACATTTGACGGTTATTTTTTGAGTTTTTGTTCATTTAAGAAGATTCCAATTCATTCTACTACAGCCTTAAGATATACTGCTACTGTTTACTCTTAAATTAGCTAAAGAAAAATATCACAAAGCAAAACACAAATCCAAATTAATATTATTGCCAACCAATTAGATGATCATCACCATCATCAACAGTATACCAAATTAATCCATTTCCTTCAGGTTTATGAGTGGAAGGCAATAAAACATGACGCCACCATGACCTTTAAAATGGTTTTTGGTTCTTTTTGTTAGAAAAGAATAAAAATATTTTATTAACTAATTTATACCTTCGACGTACCAATCCTAAGAAAAGTCGTAAATTTTTCTTTTTTCCAAAATTATATGGATTTTTGTAGGTTTTTCCCAACGCAGCAAGTCTTTTAGTTTCCGATTGATTAATGTGCGCCTCGATACTGGTTTCGCCACGTCTTATAAGTCTCCAATGCCAAATTGTCAGTGAACCGAGTGCAATTGTTACAGCTAAAAAAGAAATTACATTGCTATGCGATGCAAATGATAACCGAAAATAGAAAAATCTTACCAACGTTAATAAATGCCATAAAAATTATAGCCCGATGTTTAGCGGCATTATTGGAAAATTCGTGTGGCACAGGAAGATCGTCATGTTTTGCCGCTACAATTCCTTCATTTCCATATTCATTCATTTCAGTCTAGGAATATAATAATCATAAGAAATAACAATAATGGCAATTATTGTTTCATTACCACTGGTATAATATGACCGGATAAATTAAATCTAATTGGATGCCCTTCTAGTGGTTCCGTTTCTGACCATCCCTCTCCGTCGCCAAGCCACAGAGCATTGTAACCAATTTCGATGCCAAATAGTATTATGAACAGTGTACCGAGTGTAGTGTAGAACATGTACAAAATGAAATAACGATGATTTGCGTAGCCGACGCAATTGTTCAGCCATGCTAGAAATAAATTCATTCACACAAATCTAAATCTAAATAATTGTTCGCATTATGATATGGAAAACCTTATTAAACACAATCAGGCATATTTGAAAGGGTGTTTATGAATTCTGGTTGGACTTGGACTACTCCAGTATATCTTAGGGTTTAGTTAAGACTATTGAATTTCCATCGACATGTCGACAATAACAATTCTACATACTTGATTAGAGATCTGAGAATAAAACAACCTAGGTTCTACTGCCTATCTAGTCTAGGCTATCGAGTACCTACAAATTATAATTATAATTAAAATTATATATTATAAACGAGTACCAGAAACTTATATAGATGGCTGACACGTTAAACAGGCGTTACAGCATAAAATGGGCCGAGAACTGAGTTCAACATTTAGTCACGCATTTAAATTTTAAATTTTAATTTTTAATTTAGAAATTATTCTGAAAGATTTTAGTTAGAACGAAGATATAAAAGCTTGATTTATTGATGATTTATGCTTGTCACAGTTCCCAAATATTTATACAGTAGTCTCGTGTGTGCAGACAGGTACATAATTTGCATCTTAACAACAAAGGTGTTTAATGTTAAATTTTGATTCTTTTCTGAATGTCTTAATCTTACTTCCTTCTATAATTTCTAATTAAGGAGTAATAAAAGCTAATATTGTTTCTTCTCAAAGCAGTATAGCTTAACTCATTAATCTAACCAGTGTAAGTGGGAACTTTCTATCCAGCAGCATAGCTTTCTTTGAATATTATTATGTTTAAGTTAGTATGTCTGCAGACTATACATGGAGGACGAATGTATAAAAACAGAATTGGGTGTATATACATTATTTATAAGGATCTAGAAAGAGTAAAAAAAACAATACTTACGACAATGATGATCCATTTTTAAAATACATTTATTACAAACAGAACAATGATGTGTTCTCGGTGGTTTTGGCGCAATACATTTTTTGCATATGCTAACAGCTTCAACGATTAATACACCCTATTTTCAAAATAAAGAACAATTAAAAGGCATGGAAAATTGATTAATTCTATTGAGATATTTAAAACGTACCTCTGGCGGCACACCAGGCGGAGTTGTAACGGCCATATAATAATGAAAAACGACATTAATTAATAGCCAATAACCAACAATTACTAAACCATAAGTAGTGTATGGACTTTTATTGTACCAGTAAGGCAGTCCTATCCAGTGGGCAATAAAAACAACGGCACTGGTGAGACATGCAACTCCAACCACAAAAAACTAACACCATCAATATATTTATTATTTAAAAGTAGGATTCATAGCAGCAAATATGAAAATAAAAAATAAAAATTTACCGGTCCTAGAAGATGCGTGAAATTGTCAACAAACCAAAATATTGGTTCCATACAAACATCGGAAGCATAACTTTGATTCATGTGATGATTGTAGGTTAACGATCGAAGGCATGTTTTTCCATAATTATATCTGTGTCTAATATAGTTACTACAAATACTTTAATTAATACGATACTATGCAAAAATGTCATAAATTAATTTCGTACTGTATATTTCCTGGCAATTGTTTACATTTCCATGATATTCTTCCCATGATCCGTTGCATACCATAAAAACAGGTGGTGAGAGAGAGAAGAATTTATTTCACATATTGTTTTTTAACATTTTTATATCTTTTTGTTATAATGTAGATGTATCAAATGCTTTTCCCGAATCCAGTAACTCAATACTAACAGTAAATAGTATTTGAGGTACTAAATACGGATTAATTACGGATTTACGGATAAGAATTTTCAGCAATTTTTTATAAAAAAACTTGAAAAAATTATTTATTTTATTTTGACAGTAGTAAAACACCCTTCCCATTTTAACATACTACTCTTTTCAATCTACATGTCCCTCTCTAAATATGTTGCTAGTTATACTTTATACTGATGTTCATGTCTAATTTAACAAAAATTGCCCTTACAAAATTTTTTTGAAGAAGTTTTCATGTTTCTGTGTTTTCTATTAAGATTTAATTAATTTTCCCCAAACACTACAAATTGTCTACAATCTACTCTACTTCTACATCCTCTTTTTATGCTCTCCTATGGTCGTCTCGTTTGCAGCCGAAACGAAAAAATTAAAACATTCGACTCGAAAAATCGTATTTGTCATTCTAAGGACACTACAGAACAGATGAAGTTAGAAAGTGGAAGTAACTTTAAAAACTACTACAACTACTACTGCTAAAGTTACTCGTAGTTCCTTTTTGTTGTGTAATTTTTAAATTTAAAATATGTATTAAACTGAAAACAACACGCGCAAAACAATCAAAATGTCACTATTAAGTGCTGGCCGATGGAATATTTTTAAAATTGGACGATTGTCGTTAAATTGTCTTAGCAGCATCAACAATAATTCTAATACAATTAGAAACTATTCAAGCGCTAAATTAAAATCGTTACAGAATGGTCCAGACTTTAAAGAGTTTCTAATAGCCGGTAAAAATATGCCCTCATCAATTAATTCGTCCGATAATGTTCCGTACTTATTGTCGCCGGATGATCTAAACGGGCGTAATAGAAAAGTCTACTTCGAGGTGTATGGATGTCAGATGAATGTTAGCGATACAGAAATAATATGGTCCATATTAAAAAAATTCGATTATGCTAAGGTGGAAGATATTAAGGAGGCCGATATTGTGCTGCTTGTAACGTGTGCCATTAGAGAAGGAGCGGAAACTAAGGTCTTTTTTTAATTAAAGTGTACGTTTTCCATTTACTTCCATTTTTATTTATTTTTAGATATGGAATCGACTTAAACACATAGCGGCAATGAAAAGAAATCGTTCACTTAAACGGGAACCATTTCAAGTTGGGATTTTAGGTTGTATGGCCGAACGACTTAAAGTACAGTTGTTGGAAAAGGAACAAACTGTTGATTTGGGTTTGTATATAATTTGTACTAACCCTTTAGTTAATTTTTACATTACAATTGATTTTTCAGTTGCCGGTCCTGATAGCTATAAGGATCTTCCACGTTTATTGGCCGTCACTAAAAATGGACAAAGTGCTGTTAATGTTCTGCTGTCGCTTGATGAAACCTATGCCGACGTTATGCCTATTCGATTAAATGAAGATTCTGTTACAGCTTTTGTGTAAGTTTTATATTATAAAAGACATCACTACCTAGCCCTGCATTCGTTCTCTTTCAGATCTATAATGCGAGGATGTGATAATATGTGCTCATACTGCATAGTTCCATTTACACGTGGTCGAGAGCGTTCAAGACCAATGAAATCAATTAAACAGGAAGTGAAACAATTGGCCCAACAGGGTATTAGAGAAATTACACTATTGGGTAAAATATTCTCCTAATTAAATCAAGAAATGACGTCGTATGTATATCACCAGTTTTCAGGACAAAACGTAAATAGCTACCGAGATCTAACATCGGACGAGCAACGAGTAAAACATACCAGAACAGTGAATGGATTTAAAACTGTTTATAAAACGAAAATTGGCGGTATTAGATTTGCTGAATTGCTAGAATTGATTGCCGAAACAGCTCCACAAACAAGAATACGGTTTACCTCGCCGCATCCAAAAGATTTTCCAGATGAAGTACTCGATGTCATGCAGAAATATCCAAATATATGTAAAAGTATTCATTTACCTGCTCAATCAGGTAGTTCAGCTGTATTGGAACGAATGCGACGCGGATATACACGAGAGGCATATTTAAATTTAGTGACTGCAATTCGGACGAAATTACCAACGGTAGCGTTGTCCAGTGATTTTATTTGTGGTTTTTGTGGTGAGACAGATGATGAGTTTGCCGATACTCTATCATTGATTGAAAATGTTGGTTATAATGTGGCGTATCTGTTTGCGTACAGTATGCGAGAGGTAAATTATTGGATTTTCGTATTTTGTATTTGCTTAACTATACATTTGAAAGAATTGATTAGAAAACAACGGCCTTTCGTCGATATGAGGATGATATAACAGATGAAGTTAAAAACTTTCGTTTAAAGGAAATGACTAAAGTGTTTAGGATTGGAGCCGATAAACTAAATCGAAATTTTGTTGGACAAGAAGAAATTATTATTATTGAGGGAGTAAATTCAATTATTCAAATTGATCGGTAAAATATTAATACAAAATTTATTTTCAGCTTAGTAAACGATCAAAGTTGGAAATGTTTGGTCGTAATGATGCAAACATTAAGGTTATAGTTCCTGTTGAGAGCATTGCAATAAAAAGGAAATTTCAATGCGGTGAACAACAAAAATTAATTCAAGCCGGTGATATTATTCAAGTTAAGATTATTGGATCAAATTCTCAAGTTCTAAAAGGCATACCACTGTACCATACAGATTTAAGCACGATAAATGCGAAAAAATACGAGACATAGATGCGAAAAAATTACCAACCAAAAAATCCAAATAAGGAAAACTTTCGACCACATAATTACTCACTAGTCAAATATAATGTAATTCGTGAATAATACCCTGTCTATGTATGCCTGCTATGGTAAGAAAAATTATATCAACTATTTCATAGTCTTTTTAAGGACCGGCAATGTAATCTATAGCTTTTCTATGATTTCAATTTAATCCATGTACATGCAATCCTCGACTTATGACGGTTCACACTTACGATCTTCTGTTTTTCTTTTATACACGCATATATTACAGTAACCCCATTGTACTGAAATGACAAGTCCAGCTCCTCATGAATTTTCTTGAACAAACTGACATTGACTAACTACACTCGTCAGAACATATATATAGCAACAAACATTCATGTAAATTATAAACGTATGAAGCAAATATTATTTTTACTAATTAAAAATTATTTTAGCAATAAAACCGTAAGTTTCTATATCAATCCGTCCTTTTAAAACGAAAAAAATTAAATTGTCTGCCTGAAAAAAGGGTTCATGAAATACACTTGCTGGGACTTCTCTAAAAATAATATATGTATGTAGACATTATTGTACCACTTAACACTTTTGGTTTTAATTTTTTTTTTCTTTAATTTACACCAAAATCATAAAATCCATATATAGTTTTCATGCGCATCTAATCACCAATTCTTCCTTTATATTGCCATTTCAACAGAATATACATTAAAAGACAAACATAACTTAATACATCAAAGAATTGCTAATCAATTTGGATTTTCTTTCACATCTTTCAGTCGAACTTCCTTTTTTTGAAGAAATACTTCAAATTCTAACGGATCAACTGGACTATGAATCTATAAGAAAAACAAATCTAAAATTTTTCACCCAAAAACCAAATGTTTTTTAGACACTCACAATATCCGATAAATCAATCCAATCAAAAGCTTTGCGTAATGAATCATTTTTGGACGGTACTCTGTCATAGTTCCAATAAGTCAAGCTATTAAATTCACCGTCTGCTTTGAGAACTCGATTTGAATCTTCCGACAAAACTTTTTGGTTCTCTACAAAAACGATGCCTTTGTAGCGTGAGGGAACGTTCATGAGGCACCCTTTCAAGGGATATCCTCGCATTGCATTGTACAAAACTAAAACAAAAACAACTGACATAACAGCAAAATAGTAAGTAATTTAAATATGAAAATACCTAACCTCCATCTTTTTCTTCCGTATGAATATTGAAATAGTTTTCCACGTCAATTTCTTCAACTGCTGTATTACCTAAATCAATTTTGAATGGAACATATTGAAGTTTAGATAATCCTTTTGGGGAATTGATATCTTTATTGGAGAATTTCAAATTAATCGACATTTTTTAAAATAACAAAAAAACAATAGAAATTGAAACAAAAAAAAAACAAACCAATAATAATAGCAGTTGTGGCACCACTAATTTTATGTTTCTTAATTGAGTGTGTTCACTTCAACTTTTTTAATTTTTAATATTTAAAATTAAAGATTTCTTCAATTAGGTATACATATAATAATATATTATTCTCGATTTTTTTTTATTTATTAAATTTAACTATGGTACTGCTATTATCTGCACAACAATACAAAACTGAGGACAATGAAATACTAACGAACAATCCCAGCTAGTTGAACACCACCAATAATTAAAAATATTGTGTCGCGCTCCCTAACGTTGTGTCACAACTCACAACTAATAGAATAGAAAACTGAAAACAAATAAAATTAAATTTATTTTGTGTTATTGAGAGCAAATTAAATATAAATCCATTCGATTGTTGAGTGAAATATTTATCTGTGTTCAATACAATTAATATTTCATACATCAAAACCTTTTTTGTGTATAGAAAATCTTATGTTGGACAAAAATGGATAGAGAATTGTCCGATAATGGTAAATATTGCGAAATTGCGTTCTAATAGAAATATTGCATTTTTACCAACATCTAAATATTGGATAATTAGTAAAACATTGTTTTATTAATTTAAATATTCCACTCAAATTATTAACAATTCAATATTGTGCCAACGCACTAAGTGTATGCCCTGGAATTTCAAGTTTCTCTCCATAGAGGAATGTCACTTATGCTCGTAGACGTCTATTATTGTTATGCATAGAACAGATGTTTGTAAAATTTAATTAAAATTGATAAAGGTCAAAAACCTTTATATTTATAAGTAATATTTACATATATTCATGACCTGTCTCATTGCTCATTATTCTACTCATATTTTCACAACCTATTCTCCAGATGAAGTTCCAATGGAGCTTATTGATGAAGATGACGATGAACAACCAGAAGAAGATCCCAATCAATATAATATTGGTAACATAATTCTACTTTTAATTTATTTATAATTATATAATTCCCTTTTTTTTGTTTTGTTTCAAATATCTAGAAGTTCGTACAGTCAGCCAAAGCTTAGGAAGACTTGGACGAATTGTTCATAATTTTTTACGTCGAACTGGAAATATTGAGGAGGTTTTAACAACCATTTATTAATAATTACTTTATTCTCTAACTGGAAACTAAATTTTAGTCATCAAATCCAGAGAGAATTGATGAACCTGCCGAAGGTGTTGAACAGCTTCGAAGACGTATGGCTGGTGCTGGAGCTGAAAATCGTTTTGACATTGACTTGCCTGCTGAACACTCGGTATGATTTTAAATTTCCAAAATCAGAAATAATACTAATTGTTATTGGGTAGTATTTGGGTAATTTGGAAAGAGTTTCGGGTGTCGACTACTTAGAACCGGGAAAATATTACAAACTACTCATAATGAAAGCCCATTCATTGGTCTTTCCTGGTGAAACTATACCAATGATTATTCCCGAACATATGTACGAACAATTAGATGGTAGTGTTGATGGACGTCTGTTTGGAATTGTATTTCCAAGTGTTGTATCACCATTTGGTGTCGGGATTTATGGTGTCACATGTCAAATTTATGAAAAAGGAAATCATGGACATGAACATCTAAATATCAAATCAATTGCATGTCAACGATTTGTTATAGAGAAGAAAGATAATATTAGGTAAATTAATGATGCATTTATTTTAATTTTTTTTTCTAAAATTTAATTTTAGTTATTTCGACAGTATTTTTCCAGAAATTCTTATGGCAAATAGAAGAAGAATGCACGCCATTATTAAAATTTTGCCAGAAATCGTTCTCAATGATCCTCTTATTGGTTTTCATACAAATAGTTTAACAAAATTTCGTAACAATACTCGAATGACAAATAAAATGCGATATTTTGAATCGGGCTCTACACCATGGCCAAAATTTGTTTACGATCAGTATGACGTCAATATAGTTATTGGAAAAATTTTCGAGTTTTTATCATCGTTGGAAATTCGTAAGTTCAATTTTTAAAAATTTTATTTATTCTAGATCCGTTCCATTAAAAAAAAAGTATCGAAAGAAATTTGTTCTCAGTGTAGTGGCATAGTTCGTGGTGAACCTGAGCCTGTGTCACAATGTTTCTCCATCTATCTTTGTTTTGATGATATGCTCTCCAATTGATAACATTTAATGTTCCTAAATCTACAATCATTAAAACAGCTTCTCTCCCTTTGTTTACTAAAAATCTATTTTTATCTTCAGATTTGTTGTGTTTTCTAGTTTTTTAATTAATTAATTTCAGTTTTTAGTGATTTTTTTGTAGGGTGATATTGTCTTTCAAATATTTCTTCAAAATGACGAGCTTAATGGCAATATAGTAAGATGGAACGGGATGCTTCCTATTATTTTCTGATAAGACTTGAATGAGAAAAAATAATCTTTTTGCGATATTGGTAAGTTTTTCGAAGTAACTGGACCGAGTCATTAATCATTCCGGACCATTGATCGATCATCATTTGGCACACATTTTGTATTAGTGATTATCTAACCGTTCTCAGGCTTCACATCATAGATGATTCTTGTTGATTTGATTGATTGTATAAATTATGTAACTAATTGTTAATTTTATTAATTTTCATATTACAGAAACAATGCCAATGGATCCGGTTTCACTATCATTTTGGTGTGGAAAAAATGTTTTACTTGACTGTAGTGATCGAGTAAAAGTATTTCTAACAAACTCCGTTACAACTCGATTGCATATAATTGGAAGATCTCTACAATACGTAAGTTTATTTTCTATTATTTTATAGAAATTCTTAACATATGCAAAATGATGCCAAAACTGATAAAAATTTTAAAAATATATTTCCCCAAACTAAAACCTAAAATGTAACGAAAGAATGTCGACTTTGTGTCGTATACTAATCGAACGAATATCGACATTCTACACTTGAGAATTGTCTTAACTAATCTAATTTTCGATTTTCTATTACGTAGGCAAAATTTTTCGTATGCCGAAGATGTAAAAACAGATTGGCAAATTATAATTCCCTGTTTGCCATGTCTAAACAAGGAATTCAATCAAATTACTGCAATCCCGGTAACATTAATCAGAAATGCTTTAATTTCATTAGTTTTCTAATAAAAAAAAATAAATATTCAAGCTGGCCATATACATGAAATCAACACAATTTACACACCACTTCCGGGTTTGATTTATCTAACTGGTCCACAATCAACTGATTTCAGTTGGTTTCCCGGTTATGCATGGCAAATTGCACTATGCAGTGGTTGCGATGGTCATTTGGGCTGGAAATTCATTGCAACAACAAAAAATTTGGTTCCGAAAACATTTTATGGTTTAACCGGAGCCAGAGTGTATGTTGAAAAGGCTCCAAAATTACCCACTAATGGAGAAATCGAACCTGATCCAGATGCACAGTTTAATATTCATGTAAGTCCATCGGGTACGGAGACTGAAGAAAGTGATCGAGACGAAACCGATTAAAGAGTTTTATTTTAATAAAATGTAAGTGTTTATAAATGGATAAAAATAAAAAGCTTATTTACATATATACATACATAAATATACATATATTGATAACAAATTCATGAATAATTATTTATTCATTAAGTAGAGACATAAATGAAGTTGAGATTTTCTGCAAAAAAATTCATATTCTTATTGACATAATTCATTGACCATTCTATATATGAGAGTACTTACTTCTTTACAAAATGGACATGATCCCAATGTAACACTGAGAAATGTTTTACTATCAATTAACGTTCCAAACCATTTCCTCAGGCACATTGTATGAAAGATAACGTCACACTTTTCGTTATCACATGAGATTAATGGTATTTTTTGGTGAACACGATACGCATAACATATGCCGCATGGTTTTTCATCATCCTCGTCTGAACATGATCGTTTCACAGGAAAATATACTAAATCTAACAATAAGATTAGATTTTATTAGTAAGGGTATGAATTGTTTTAACTTAAAAACTCACCAAAAATTCGTAGCAAATTTTTGTGTATGTCCAAATCAATATCCCATTTATTAAAATTTGTATTATATTTTTCACGAAGATCTTCAACATACGAAGGACCAATAAATTGTGTCTCTATTGAAGATGATGCCATTGGATTAACTATAATTTTTAAATATGTCTTGTCATCTGTGGACAATTGAAAAAAAAAATAGAAATCTTTAATATGTGCAATGAAGCATATTCCATAAGCACTGACCGATTTTAATAGTTCGTGTATTGCATTTTGTTGTAATAACAATCGGATCAACGACAATACATAATTCATCAATTGTAATCATATTTGAGTAGAACTCTTCCATTTGCTGTAAATATCGTAAAAATGTCGATACTTGATTTTCGATTGTTCCAAATAGTTTAAACATAGACTGACCATTTACATAAATTTCCGGTAAACTATGAGAGGAAACGATCACATTTAAATTATCCATAACTGTAAGGTGTAGAAAATGATTTTCATATCCATTGAAATTGCTGAGAGATAATTGTTTGTAGTCGATCGATACAGAAACTTGGCATGTATTTCTTAAAAATAAATTGTTTTTTTTATATAGTTAATTGACGAAAACAGAAAAAAAAATGTTACTTATGGAGATCATCTATTTGTTTTAGAATATATTCCATTTTCGGAACTAGTGCATTTACATCCACATTATCTGATAAGTTATTTTGTATCATTTTTTCAAAATACTCCAAAAAACCAAATATATCTGATGATTGAACAGCGATGGACGAGATATCTAGTTCAGTGCACCCATCAAAAATAATTATTTTTGAGTCGATTAATTGTGGAAATTTTGGTACATTTAAGTATATTCTATAAACGTTATTCTACTATTCATAAATTAAGTTAATTAAATATTATTATTGATATAAATTATGTATAACCTCGTTCTTATATAATCCAAAATATTCGTTTGATCCTTTAGTTGTCTCAACAATGTACGGATGTCTTAAAAACAATTTTTCTTCATTGCAATTTAAATTTGCCATTTTTATTAGTATTTTTCGAATTTAACAAAAAAAAACTATTATTCAACGGAACATAAACAATAACACCAAAAAAGTAAACAAAATAAACGTCAAAATATAAAAAGGCGAAATCCATGAATAATACATTCACTTCTAAAAACAGAGGTACTAGAACATATTTAGAGAACTGACTAGATTTCTATCTCTATACTGTTATTCGAAATATTATACTATTTCTTGGACTCCAAAAATGAATACTAATTTTTTCCCCACTATGAATAAATTATTA
This sequence comes from Platyura marginata, assembly GCA_026745375.1. Taxonomy (NCBI): domain Eukaryota; kingdom Metazoa; phylum Arthropoda; class Insecta; order Diptera; family Keroplatidae; genus Platyura; species Platyura marginata. Next base: position 38,132 of record JANSTT010011112.1, on the reverse strand, counting down.
TTATTATTATTGTTTCAAAATTTTAATTTTTTAACGTTGCTTGTTAGGTATTTTTTTCGTTTACGTCGTCTGGTGGTAACACAAATAAGGAAGACAATTCAGATAATAGAAATGAATCGCCCGGTTTTTAATATTTTTTATTAATTTTCATTGAATAAAAAGTAGGTACCTATACTGCGAAAATACAGCTTTTCCAAATCGATTTACTTCTTACTGTTTTTGGTCCAAAAAAAGATACGAGCGTTAGTTATACATATAATTTTCAAATCGGAACAGTTTAATAAAAAAAAAACAAAAATTTATTCTTTATAGGTACATTTTTAAAAGTTTTGTACAAAAATAAACAAACATTTTATTTTAAATAAAATAATAAAAAAAAAACTGATTTATAAACATTTTAGTCCAAGTTGCGGATGCTTACGTTTAAAATGTTCACAAGACGGTGTCAGAAACGTTCTTATAACATCTTTTTTATCAATTGTTTTTAATCTGACCGAATATCTGGTCTCATATTTTAAATCCACAAAATCAAAGTGACCTTTCTTTGGGCGAATAACTTTCGACTCTTTTGTCGTTGATTTTGTAAAGCAATCTGCATTACCCGTACATAGTTCTATAAGGCTAAAATTTAAAAAAGTTTTACTATAATTATGTATTCTTTTAATTAAATTATTGATTTGATTTACCTTCCAATGTAATGCTCAGACACAAATATCCTAACAATGAGCGGATATTTTTTACTTCCAATAAAACGTATAGGAAAATTGGGCATACTGCCATTATGTCTTATCTGACGACTGCCAAAAATTATATTTGCCGGAATTGTTGTATTTATAAACAGTGCTTCCTTGGGAGACTTTAATTTTTTCCGTCCAAATGTAGAAAGTGCTTGAAGTTGCAAATAGTACAACGAATTTGGTTTGAGATTCCAAAATTCAAAATATCGTGTGGGCTAAGAAAAAAAAATTGAAAAATAATTTTTTTTATTTTTTATATTTACGAAATCTATAAATTTGTCTATCATACTTCTGGAATGTATGCCTCGTTTAGCCACAATGAACCATTATTTGATTCCAAATATAATGACCAGGTAATTTTATATCGCTCAATTGGGTAATCCGATCTAGGATGTTTCCATGTAGCTTTCGTATAAATTGTATTGTTATTTAATGATTTTGGCATCGTTTCGATTGTAAAATTTCGTGGCGGAAGTGGATTTATTGGTCCTACAAATATACATGTGTATACTATGGTTAAGTTTTTTCATTTCGAATTCTATTTTACTACGTTCTGTTAGCTGAAAAGGTTCTGAATTATTTGAGTATCCTCTTGTTCCGTTTTCATTTATCGATGTGATTCGAAATTGATACCATCTACCTGGACGTAGTCTTACATTTGCACCGAATCTGAAATTTAATATAAAATTATCTTAAAATTATTAGGATAAGGAATTACAATATGAAACTATTTTGCAAGTTTTGACATTTCTACAATTTGACGAAAATGTGGCACAAGACTTTGAAAATTTATGCAAATGCCTTTCCCCCTTCCAAAACTCGACCAAATGAAATCTATCAATGGATCTAGAGTAAAAGTTCTAAACAATCCCAATTCTAACAGATTTTATAAGTTAAATCTTCGTCGACATGCTAAAATTCTTATTTAAGAACTGTTATAATGTAATGCTTATACATTACATTAAGTTAAGCCATCTTCTTCTTACACAAAGCTGGTTTAATTCTATCCTTGCTTAAACCCATTGACTCAACTTTTAGAAGCAATTAACGGAACACAAAGAAGAAATTATGAAAACAAAAAATTATAATTTTTTTTAAACATACGTAGTCCTTATTACTCCTGGAGCTGGATACGTAGACATTTCGGATGTTATATCGATGGAAACATTAAAAAAGTTGCCAAGTTTATGTTCCGAAAATAAATATCCAATATGTATTCTAGCTTCAACCACATACACAATTCTATGATTTGGCTGTAAATTCCAATTCATTTCCCATGAAATTTCTGCAGTTCGTCGTCCATTTCGATGCCCTTCCAAGCTCAATAATGTTACATTTATTGGCACTGGTGCCAATATACTATCTGGTATTGTATGCAAATCATGCGGTTGCTGACAAGTTCGTCCACAATTATGTTGACAACATTTATTTGTGCCCGAACAATTATAATCCTTTCCATTACATAAATCCAGACAAATACCATCGAACTTTGTCGACAGATGCTTTGGACAGTTACCATATTTTTCCAATTCTAACATACGCTCCATGCATTTTGTTAAACTACACTAAAACATTTTTTATAAATATTTTCAATAAATTATTTGAAAGGAACAATTTTTTTAGTACGTCTTCCTGTTGAGATTTTCCACAGAATTTCAATTCACATCGTTTCATTAAAAGATTCTCATCTATGTAGAAGGAGCGCTGATGATTTTCCCTTCGGTTTGCCTTCGTTGCAGAACAAATATAGACGATACAGGTAATTGTAAAATAAATATTGTAGGTCATCTGAAAAATTTGGAAATTTACTATTAAATAGGATTATAAAAAAAATTATCCAACGACGAGGATGGGATTCGAACCCACGCGTGCAGAGCACATTGGATTAGCAGTCCAACGCCTTAACCACTCGGCCACCTCGTCGATATCACTTTGAGCACAGTGATGTGTGGCGATTCGATTTAACCAGTTTTTTGTTTGTTTTAATCAATAAGTAAAGCTCAATATGTTCATATATTTGAATAAACCGGCTACCGACCTAATAAGAATTAAATACCTATATTATTGTCTAGTGTGTATTGTGTATGATATCAAAATTTTAATGTTATAGGTAAATGATTGTATATTTCGAATGTTACTGCTTAAGTAGGTAGATTTACATAATGTACTTAGATAGAAAGCTTTATTGGGATTAAAGTTTTTGTATTTTGTTTATATACGTACGTAACCTAGGAAGTCTTAACAATTTTTTCATTATTGAATTTGAGTCTATCTCTATAAAGTCTTTTCATTAGAAAGTTTGGTAGCTGACTTAAGTTCAGAATATAAACCATCTATGCGGAAAAAGACTAACTAATTCTACTTATTTGGAATATTGTTGCATGTGTCACCTCCAGGATGACATACGAGTGCAAAGAGTTAAGATCTATGAATTGCTTGAACTTCCTCCCTCTATAGTAGTTAAGTTCTCTCTATGTTTAATATAATGTATTTTTAATTGATGAGAACACGCTGAATTAAGATTCCACTCTAAGAATCGCATTAGGATAGCAGTAGAGATAGACTGTATGGTATTTTAATTCGTTAAGGATCCCTTTGAAAAGCTCTACCTTTGATTCGCTATTATTGAACAAATTTTACTTTTTATTGATTAAATATCATTAGTAGTGTACATTAAGTGCGCATGTGTTATATTATCATTTCTTATCAATATTATTTTGTTATTTCAGGTTCTGAGCAGAACAATAATATGTAGGCCATATAGAATTTCAACAGGAAGCACATTAAGCGAAACAAATTGTCAGACTTGATAGCTCAGCAAAATTACAAACTTTTATTTATTTACACAAATTATATCAAGCCTAAAGTATAATATACAAATGGAAATGATCTGCGATAGCGATAAATATTTTGCAATGAAACATAATTTATTCAATAATTTTGAGAAAGTTAAAGCAAAACAAAAACATATAAATAGAACCATACCTACATTATGTATGTATGTATACTCCTTTCTATATATTTAGAATACTTACCATATCATATATTCAATAATTTCAAATTTAAATTATGTCATCAAAAAGTCTAAAATCGCTTATCGAATATTTATCGTAATTGTTTGAATTATGAAAACAATACGCGCGCATGTGTTATTTGATCCCTTTGTTTGTATCTATGTATAAATAATCTATAATATTTATAAATAAAAACAATATGATGATTTATATAGGGTGACCAAAAACAAAAATTCACTTTAAAAAACGTTATTTCTACTTTTAGCCTTCCGCAAATTTTATTGAAACTGTTAGTAGAAATTACTTTTAAATTAGTTAGTAGATTCTAACTACTGAGAATTGCGCAACTTTATTTAACTGGATTTTCCCAAAAATTACCAGAAAAAGTACTTAGCAAATAAAATGATTGGCAATTTCTGTACGGTTTAGAAATTAAAGTGAAAAGTGGGTTTTTCAGTTGTCAGTTTCTTATTTTTGTGTTTTGGCTTAAGTGTCGTAATGAAGTAATGTAAAAATGTTGGCTCTTAACAAAATTTAATTCTATTTTAAATATTCAGTATTGTTTCAATTATCCCAGGAATAAGACATTTATATATGTAGGTGAATTATTTTTATTTAACTGCATTTATCAAATGTTTAAAATGAGCAGATAATAAGAATTTTTGAAAACTTTGCATTAGTATTAGTGTCCAGATTACAGAAAACCAAAAATATCCAGGACTACTGAAGTGTTCGGACTAGCAATGTTATACTATATAGGCTTCATCATAGGGTGAGGTAGAGGTGGGTTCGCAATCGACAATAATGATATGGGCAGTGAGGGATGGCGGTGGTGAAACTGAGGAACATATTTTGCAAAATGTAATTTGTTTTGAATACTTGTTTACGAACTATAAACTTATTTTTTCCTGCCAAAGAAATGTTTAAAGAATCAATTCAATGTCAATGTAACTTCCGATTCGAATTACTACACATTAAATTCTAGATATCCCAAAAAAAAACTGCACAAAAAAATAAAACTTAACGATTGTTTCAATTTTGAAACTTAATAAGAAAAATAACAAAAATATGTTTTTTACTTTTGATGGATTGCAACAATAATTTATTATAAAAAAAAAAATACATATCCAAATCACTCAAGGAAAACGAGTCTATAAAGTTGGATTTAAATTTTGCAAAAATGCTTCTTAATTAAATTTGTCAATTTATTTTCAACTAGGTAAATTGATTTAAAAAACATCGAAAACATAAAATCTCCACTAGTTTAATACTCGGCAATTTTAATATCAATTCTAAAAAATTTATAATCTACATCACAGCATGGTACCTTAGTATTTTTATTCCGAAAAATAAATGTAGGTATTTCACACATTAATTAATTAATTAATACATTATAATTAAAAATAATTATTTAAAAAAAAAAAACGGAACTCTTTTTTAATTTTCACACACGACCGACGTTCGAACTAACTATCTATATTTCAACAACTAAAGACTAAACCGATCCTTTTCGGTAAGCATCTGCTGCACAACTGAATTATAAAAGGTCATCTGATTTGGATTAAAGCTCTGGTTTCCTCTGCAACTTAATGCTCCTACAATGAATTTATGCGAATAAAGCTAAAATGCATCACAGAAAGTGAGTAAGCTGGGAATTTAAAAGAGAACACCATTCAACAAGAGAGATATAGTACTACTTGTGAATATGTATTATGTATAACCAATGCGTATAGCTACATACTATATACATATGTACTAACTATAAATATGTTTTGTTTAATTTATTTTTTTTAAATCCACCTACTACGTACATAGCCCTTCTTTTTATTCGTTGCTTATCTACATATAATATAAATATAAATCAACAATTATATATTTGCAATCTTTCAATAATAATCTAGCCCACACTCATGTTAACGATTAGGAATATTCGTCACATTTGGACAATAAATAAAGCTCCAATTAAATTTATTGACCTACCGTACCGTACCGTATAAAATATATGAAAAAAAGAATCGAAGATGTAATGTTGAGGTAACTAACGTTTTTTGCTACGATAATAGGTAATTTGCCAAGAAAGTGTAGAGGACAACAATATTCAAATTGGAAAAATTAAAAATGTTCTTTTCTTTTCGTTGAAATTTTTCTTAACAAATAAAGAAAAACTTCGTTCGTTTTTCAGTTACTGTTCGATATTATTTATATCATTGGCGTGCACAGTCTCCCTTCTTATAAATAATAAAATTTACCTTAAAAACATCACTTCAGATCATCAACATAAAACCAGATTGATCAATATGAAAATTAATTTTAGCTCTATTTTGGCTCATCAAAACTTGTAGCTCCGACGTTACGCCACGCATAATTTGCATGTGTGAAATTATTTAACAACATTTTCATTACATTGCTAATATTTCTATTTATTATATGGTTCTGTCACACAGGAGAACGACAAAGAACTGAGAGGAGAATATTTTACATTTTATTTGAGATGAATCAAGTTTAACTACATTTAAAATCATTTATGCAGATGGTCCTTGTTTTTATGTAGAACTTGTCGAATTTTTAGGAATCAATAGTAGATTTCTATTTATTTTTATATAGATATGTATTTGTATATATCGTGGCGACTGGTGATCCTTTGAAATGGTGGGGCCAAAAAATGCCAGTTTTTTAAATTGTTTATTATTGCAGAGTTTATAATTTTGTTTTGTTGATTTGGTTTTTGTAAGTGCAGTTAAGTTTTCTTTCGAGTTTGTTTCCGTACCCGTAGATAATTCAGAGCGGCGGTATTTTTGAATTGTTTTATTGAAAGAATTTTTGTAAGTGTTAGTGTGGATAATAATTGTACTTTGTAAGTGTTATAATATTTCCAAATATTAATATCTGTTTGTATTATATTATTGCTAAAACTGACCCACCGAAATGGTCAAAATAGTAGCACCGCCACTGGATATATCCTACACTCTTGATTATTCATGATCAACAAAATCTTCCTACATAACTACTATATGTATATATGTACATACATACAAATATGTACCTACTGCCAAATAAATTGATCTGGTGCACGTTTTAGAGGAGCCAACTTTTTTCTACCAAAAAATCGTTTTTTCTTACAAAAGTTGAATGTAATGCAGTTCAATCACATCCATCAGCGCGATTAAAGAATAATTGCGATTCGATCGATTTAATTTTTTGTTTTTTTTTATTATATATCGTTTTGTGTGTCATAAATATTAATGTGATGGAAGAAATTGCTTTATTTAGGAATGTTTGTCATATTTTGTATCCATAATTCAATATAGCAGGTTTTTGTTGTGTGTTAAATATGTTTTCAGTTCAACGTTTTCTTTTAATTAAACATGAAAATTATATCTACTGACATTATAACATTATAAATGTGGCTTGTTCCTCGTATAGTAGGCATATGTTAAGTATATTTTATTGGAATTAGTTCATGCGACTTGTAATTAATTTTAACATTGAAACTCATAAATACTCATTTTTGATGAGGTAAAAACGATTTTTGTTTAAAGAACAACGTTAAATTTATAAATAGGTCTCTCCATCTTTTCTACTACGCATCATTATTGTTGTTATTTATTGTCTTTATTAGTAGAATAGTTTCCAGCGGCGGTTGGAGATATCGATGGAAAAAAAAACTCCGGGATATCAACAAAGTAATAAGCAGAGTAGCACGTGATCATATTCTAGAACTGGTTTAAATAGGTAAAAGTTAATGAAATGGAAACTATTATACTACCTGTTGATCTTGTGAATATGGGAAGGGGTCTACTCTTTAAGTGGGAATTCGAACTACCCGGATCAACTTCAAACATCAGCCTACAGATATGATATATGTATGTATGTATATCTACACTCACTGAAAATTTCGTTTCAAAATGTTCTTATACAGATCGCCGACCGAGAATGAAACATACATAACTGTTAATCGTATGAGTATATAGAATTTCTTTATTAATTCTACGCTTATCCATAAAACATATTTATGTAGGTAGATTTTTACAAAATTATGTATGCTCGTAAAAACCTAATTGATATCATTAAATAAAATATCGGTAATAGTTTTTAACTTCATTTCTATTTTATGTAGGTACACCGATTTTATACCCGTTTACTGCGCATTGAGAGTTAATTAATTATAAAACATATGTTTATAAAATGGGAAAAGCTACATAAAACATAATAAATATAGTTAATTATGGTTATTTTATTATTATTATTAATAAATTATATGTTGTTATCAACAGTTTTATGAAACTAAAAGCTATCAATTATAGCTAATAAAATTAAATAATTTTATATAACAGTACAGTAGTTGACATAATGATATGTAATTAATATACGCGCTAAAGTAAAAAAATAAGTCTTGTTGTGGTGAAAAAAAAATATTTATTCAATTTGTTAATTTCTTTTAGATATTCCTTCCACACCATTGACTGTTTTATTTACACTCCATTAAATTTCCACTACTTTTCCGACTCGTACGTCATACCGTAGAGTGTCGAATAGAGTACCTCCCATAATAGTGTACCACTGTTGTACTATTAGGTGAAATGTGCCAAATAGTATACTATTTGGATGTTATCTTATAATTGCCATCGATGAGAAATTTTGAGAAAAGATAAAAATAAAAATACCTTGATAATCCTGCTGTCAAATACAAAGTTTTTGGTCAGATTATACTACAATAACAAACTGTAAAACAACAATTAAAAGTGTGATATCATTTTCATCATATATATTTTGTACCGTAGAATGCCGAATATCTCCCCAAATAGTATATCCTGGTATACTATTTGGATTTGTATGTCCAGGATCAGGGTTAGGGATGGTACCATGGTATTATAATTGATACTTTACGGTACCTCTTTTTCATTATCATAAGACCCCACATTTTACAATATTCTTTCATTTTATTTATCATTCCGTGCATCTCCATTGTTTGACCAAAGCCGAGAATTCTAACCCATTCCACACCGCAACATTCGTTCTTTCATACAATTTTTTTAATATCACTAGAATTAATAAATAACCTCAAGAAAAAACTGTACTAAAATGAAACTATGGTGAACTCCATAGTTAGAAGTTAATAATAATTTAATAATCTTTCAATAAGTCACATAACTTAAGATTTTAATAATTATTAACGATTAGAATAAAACCGAAAAAATTATATTTAAATAACATGCATATGTATGTATGTAAAACATTATCATATATTATGGTTCTAATTTATGGTTAGGTTTTTGGGCAACATAAATAACTAAGTCGGATTGAACCCCAACACAATATTTATGATAGAAGAGGAGCTGAATGCAATTAGTTTTTTCAACTTAAAAATTTCAAAAAGATATTTATGCGATAATAATAAAAGTTAAATATTCTTTATCGTTGTTTTATGGAAATGCAATCCTAATAATATATGCATATACATATATCACATGTATATACATGCATATGTACTTACATAAACGATTGATTATGCACCGTGAATATTAATCTTAATAACACATCAGCAACAAATTGATAATATCCTAAATATTTATAAGAGGAGGTAAATCGATTTCATCACAATGAATCAATCGATAACGGAGGTAGTTAACGAATATTTTTAAAAAATATTAATTTTATCGACCAATTACGTCTGTATGGAGATTTTGAATGCGTTACACAATTTTATCGACAAGCCGAAATAAATACTGAACAACCTTTGCGTAAATATGTGTGTATAATTTCTATATTAGCCGAAATGTAATTCAACTTTCTCAAATTTTCTGTCTTCAATTTTAAAATACTTAATAACAGTGGTGTATATTTTTCCGCTTTTCACTATATGTAGCGAAAGAAAGCTAAATTCTTGTTCTTGTTTTTTGCTAACAAATCTTTTAAAGCCAAAATGTATTAAAATACACAATTAAACAATAAACAATTTAAAATCCAAGTGATTGCAATAGAACCAGTAGGTTCTATTTCCAGGTTCGATTCACCATCTAGTAATCTCTGCGGATTTTGATATTGAATCGGAATCCATATGTCACCAATTTTAGGCATACAAATATTTGAAAATAAAATAAAAAGTCACAATACCGAAATTTTGTTCAAAAATTATTTGTTTCAGTAATTTTCTTGAAACTATACCTCGCCGACCACTATACATTTGAATGGTTCTTATTTCACTTATTCCGTAGAGTAAAATTAATTTTTGGCGCTCCCAAAATACTATAAAGTACATATAATTAATTTAATCAACAGTGGTTGATCTTGATCTTCAAACTTCTTTGTAATTTTTAATAAGTATAGGTATTATGGATACAAATAATACTAATGATAAATAAAAATAAACTTTCAAGCAAATAAAATCAATAACATGAAACCAATCATCGAAGCCCGAAAAACAAAAATATGCACTTTAAAATTAATATTCATCAAAGGCTAAATATTAAACTGATGTCCTTCACCTATAGAATCAGTTTTTTTTACATTGTTATATATACATATATGTATGAATTTATATATATATATATATAATTCTTTCCTTTTTTTTTGTATCTGGGAGCTTGAAAAATGCACCATGTTACCCGAATTTCACACGCTTATATATTTCTTGTCGGCACTACTTATCATCATAAAAAAAATAATACATATTCGTAGTCCTAAAATCATGTATCAGTTCAATTTAAAATTGGCCATACCTAAACACGTTTGAAATATTTTAATTTTATGTCTTTGAACTATTTGTAAGGTGCAGAAATGCACGTTGAATAACAAAAAAATGTTTGCTTAGGTATATCAGTTTGAAATTTATAATAATACCTACATATTTTAAATTGTAGTATCTAGATATATTTATATAGTATATTAGTATATAGACGATTGGTACCAACCAAATTACTATCTTAATGTGTTAAAAATGGCGTTTGTTTTGTTTCAGAATTGCAACAAATACATTTTTTTTTCGTCCATTGAATAATGTTATAGGGTAATTTCGTGGCAATCGCCTGTCTTAACGTAAATATTTAGAATTTTTAGCTTATACTACTTTCAAAAGAATTGCCGGAAATTCTACCATTTTGTCATTCTATTTGTTTTGTTATATTATTTATTATTATTAATAACGTACAAGATCATATTATGTATGTATGTAGGTATATACCTCCTAGGATTAATAGGAGTTATACTTCATTGATGAGCAAAATCGTTCAATTCAGTGATTCATTCTGATCGAATTGTTCATTTCTAGTGAATGATATAAAAACGATCAATCGTTCATTCATTTACACAAAATGTTTAATGACAAAAATACAATTTTTCATATAATGATAATTTTTTTAACATTAATGCTGTCATTCGTGACAGAACCACTTTAAACAGTTAATCATTTTAAACATCTCGTTCACTAAAATATTAAAACATCGTTTGGTCGTTCAATTGTGAACGAATCAATTACGTAATATCAAAATGAAATCTTTTTTTTTTTTTTGCATGATTACAATACCTGCCTATATTGTACTTATTTGATTTTTGCCGATGTCAATTCATAAAAAGACCAAAATACCAAACATGTTATTATAGACATTTGGTATTGTTTTGAATCTGATGTATTTTGATAAATCTAAAAGAATAATAAAAAATTTCGTTTGTAGTTAGGTACTCCCGTAATTTTTTTTATATTTAACAAGTAGTTTAAAGTGGATATTTTATTAAATTTTCACCGATGAATGAAGTGTCACATATTAAAGATTATTAGTTTTAAAAAAAATCGAAACATATAAATATAAATTTTAGTGGCCTGAAAAGGAAGAATAGAGATGAAAATAAATGTAAAGTATAACAATGCAATCAGATAATTGTTTTTCTTAAGTTCCCGCTTTCACATTGGAGAGATATGAGTTGTTTGGTTTTTTTTTTTTTTTTAATTTAAAAAAATCTTCCGCACTCATAAAACGAAAAACTATTCATCAATAAGACACAGAAATTACACATTACGATTTAACGATTTTGCATGCCGCATATTTGTAGGCAATTATTTTGTGTAAAAGAGGATGATTTATTTTAATTAAAATAAGATTAAGAGCAAAAAACTTGAGCGAAAAATATTTTTTGTATATGGAACAAAAATTTATGCAAAATTATGCTGTATGTGTACCTACATATTATCATCAACACCATCCGATTGGCTTAAGTTAATCACAACCATCATCTCTATACAATGTTGCACTAATTACACTTTAACTGTAAAGTTAAGTAAAGTAAAGGTCTCTCTTCTGTTCATAATATGCAAATTGTTAAAACCAATTTAGTTTTGTGTGGTGTGTTGTTGTATTCTTGTGGCGCTTTTAATTCATATATGCAATGGAAATGAATTTAATTTATAGCCTTAAATTTGATAAATTAGCCAATAACATGAGGGACCTTTAGCACACGCTTTAATTTTGTTTCAGAAAATGAAGAAAATAAAAAACTTCAGAAAAAAAAAATCGACAATTTTAATTTATCAAGTATTGAAAAGTAAAATGTTCAACACACACAGGACAATCATTGTAGATATAAATATATAGAGTAAATGTCAGTGTTCGCCAAAGTATATGTTAGTCTTCCATAAAAATGGTGTATAAAACAGAAAATAATCGGAATATTTTTTTTGGAAATTTTGATGCATTTTTTCTAGCGTTTAATTAATAATTTATCAATGTTGTTAAGAAAACTATTTTCTGCATGGGTCTTCATGGGTTGCGTTAAGAATTAGTCGAATTAATTAAAAATCATTCAAACTCAACTAAAAGTTCATTGAAAACCAATCAATTGAAATTTAACAGTTGAACAGTTTTTGGAACGTAACCTTACTTTTTGTATGGGTTACTTAACTCGTATAACGCACATTTATATAACGGGGCATTTTTGTGAAACCTTCAGATAATTCAAAATATATGTATTTATTAATAAATATTCATGGAATAATAGCTTGGAATTTTAAGTTAACATACATATTTGCACAACCAATTTTTTTTTAACGCGCATGTTAAATTAAAATTTGCAAACACTGCAACGAAAGAAGAAATCAATATACCAAAATTAAATTTACATAAATGGTAAATTTATACTTTGTATGGACGAAATGAAATCCTATAACAATTTATCTTTGTTCGAAAAAATTTTGTCATTCGAAACAGCCCAGATTAAATTTATTATATTCACTCGATTCGACTACAACACACCGATATTATGCATAATTAAAAGTGAAATTGTATCCAGAACATTAACATAGACCGCGCGTGACTTAGTCAGACCAACGTATAAATCATGAGCCTCTCTCGATTAATTTATGTATGAGAACAAATACAAAAAAAGAGGTTACAAAAATCAATACCTAAATATATGGACAGATGGATTTTTTTTTAGTTGCATAATTATAAAATCTGATGAAGTGTAAAAATTGTAGAAAAATATTTCAATTTTAAATAATAAGTGGGAATCGAGTATTTAAGGTTTAAGGTGAAAAGAAGGTAAGCGAGGTAAAACTTTTTCAGTTATTGAAAAAATTGGTCTATCCAAAGAAGTATAGAAATCGAAATCGATCCATTTTTTTTACATCAATGTAAAATGGCACTGATTCCTTTTGATTGATTGATTTCTTAAAGGAATTTTGGGTTAAATCGCAACATTTCTATAGTAGATATGTATATTATGTATGGATATATGCAACTGAAATTCAAGTAAGACTAGACTGAATTTTTAGTACATAGAAAAACCACTATATACCCGTATGCGTATTTGTTTATTATCTATGACTTTGTCCGCGTCTATTTTGTCTGTACAACAAAGAAATATTGAATAAAATGAATAGAAATGATTAAAAACCCTAGAAATAACATAAAATTGATTGTAGCGTCATAACGGCTGGTCGTGGAATTTTGTTGTCTATAAATGAAATCTTAATATTTTTATTCTCTATCATTTTTGTCATATTAATTTTTTCCGTAAACCAAATATTTCTCGAATAAATGAATAAATGATGTCGTGGTGTTAATCAAAGGGTATTATAACTTTGGTACTTCTGTCCGTGATCAAGATTCCGGCTAAACCGCTGAAGTTAGAAAGCTGAAATATGAACAGTTAGTAAACTATATAGTCCTAGAGTAAAATCTGTATTGTTTTTGGAGCAAATTGGACCAGTAACAGGGGAGGCTGTGGTACAGTGTGCACTTAATTTTTATATAAACAATTTATTTACTCGAAAGATAGTCGGAATGATGAAAAAATAAATATAACAATAATTATAGAGAATACAAAACTAAAGATTTTAATCATAGACAAAAAAGTTCTACGATTATGCTTTAAGAAGAGAACAAATTTGGTGTCAAGATCGAGTTTGAGTTTAGGTTCAGGTTTAGAATCCAATTCGTATATATATATCCGTATATATTTTATATCAACTGTAAATTCATTTAAGTCATTTCAAATAACAAAATAGTTTTGCTACTTAAAAAACATAGTTACTCATTCATAAATATTTTAACATAATTAGGTTGGTAAATTCGTGTTACTGCATTTAAAATTAACAATTGTTTTTATTTATTTTCAAATTATTTATTCAAGGAAATTTTAATCGTAAAAATTATTAGAGTAACCTATAAAAAGGCACTTAGGTAGGTATGTTTGTACAACAAAAAAAGTATATAAATATTACGCACTTGAAAATATTATGTTAAAATGAGTAAAGTACTTTAACGTGTAGTTTTAAATTTACTTAATATTAACGAAAAAGATGTTAGTAACAAAATCTATATTCATAAAATTGGTACTCCTCATTGTGTTTCAAAGTGAATGTTATCAATCAATAAACGCAATTGATTTTTTTGATGTAAGTTTAAGATGACAATTATTAAAATTATCTAAAAAATTGTTAGAGAAAATATTTGTTTCTTAATTCTTTGTGAACGTAAACTGTAACTTAAGTGACAAAAATGTGATAAGTGAATTCCTATTGCTAACCTTAAATATTTCTAAATCTTAATCAAGTATTACTTTTCAGGCTATTCTAGATTACTTTGACATTGACTATTATTCAAGTTCTAGTGAGGAATTAGAAACTAACACTGTAAATGGTATATGTTTTTAAAATCCTTAAATTAAAAGAAGTTATTTCCATAATTAACATCTTTAGTCACATGCAAAAATTGCACAGTAAACTTCACGTGCAAAAATTGCTCAACAAATAATGCTGAGAAAGAAATTCCAAATTCAACATCAAACACACATTCTAGTACATCAGAAAAATCCACATTATTTACACAGCCAATTACATCATATTCCGGTCAAAAAACTTCTTCATCACAACGTCCATATCCTGAGAGAAATTTAACAATTACTTCAAACGACATAAATCATGAAGAAGTTGGAGAAACAACGTCGAATATAAAAGCTAATTTAACTTCAGAAAAATCTACAGATACTGAAACTACATTAATCGAGATGACGACTGAACTTATTCAAAATGAAACGAAAGCAACTGAAAGCAGTGAATGAGATTTTTACTTCATGCTTTAGGGAATTTAAAATTTTATGATAAACCTTTAATCTATAAGAACAAATGTGAAGTCATCATCAATAATTCAATTTTGTAAAATGTAATTTTCTTACTCTACTCAGATTGTATTTACACCTTCCTCATGTAAGTTTAATATACTCCACTTAATTAAGAAGGATGAGTAAAATATTGTATAGACTACCCAAACCCATCTAATCTTTTTTTTTTAAACTCCTTGCCTAGAACTAGTTAGCATTTGTTTAGGATTTATGATTTAATTTTAAGACATTCATTACTTTTTACATTTATTGTAAACATTATTTTAATATTAAAAAATACTTGTTCGAATTTTATTCAAAATGTTGTAATAGAAGTTCAAGTTGGATGTTTTTGCTTGTAGCACACAGGACACAATATGATCCTATCGTTTTCACAGAACTAACATTCCAAAGTAAAATTTTTTGATAAAAAATACAATTTTCTTTTATAGTAAATTAAATGCATAAATTAATCATTCTTTTATTGATGTCTATTTTTTATTAACAATTAGATAGATTGATAATAAAATATTTGTATTAAACTTGCTTGTTTTTATTTAAATCGCCGCTTTTTTTGGACGAAAAAGTTGCTAAGCGAGGTCCCCTCTATTACAGTGTCAATTCTTTTAACAGAAGCATATAGTTTTATACATAAAGCTGGATTTACATTGTGAAAAAATTGTTTTACTGAGAAATTCCAAAAACATCGATCTATTATATTTCATTACTATTAAAGAACGTGAATTATTTAATAATTTTCAGTTTAATCCCTTTTTGTTCAAATTTTTAAAATGTTATTCTTTTTGAGCAAATATGTACCTACTACTAAAAACCCCGAATTAAATTTGAGCAAAACGAAAAATAATAATATTCATCACGAAAAATGGTACAATTGTAAAAAGAGATCGGTTAAATAGAAAAAACCATGTATTGAAAAGAGATAATGATAAAATCAAATTGTTTCCATTTTCCAATGTGTCAAATCAATAAGATATAAAAATAACAACTAATAATGTTTAATTACAATAATATATTTAAAAAACTTACACCTCGATCAAGTATTCTGTTTTGCAAATGCTCAACGCAACATATTAAAAATCCAGATGTCCAACATTTGAAACCTACAGTGGCTACAAAGAACCGGTAATTTCTTGCTAGAATTAAAAAACATTTTTAATTTATTCAGAAGTTTTAGATTCAAATTTAATAGCGTAGTCGGATTAGAAATTCATGCCCAAATAGCAAGTAAATCGAAACTATTTTCTGGTGCCGAAGTTCTATTTGGAGCTCCTGCCAATTCCTGTGTTTCGACTTTTGATGCGGCCATTCCTGGTACATTACCGGTAATTTTATATAAATCTTTTTTTTAAATTTTCTATTTTACAAAAATGATATATCCTAAGGTCTTAAATAAAACATGTGTCGTGGCTGCTATTAAAACCGCAATTGCCCTTTCATGTCAAATTAATCCTGTCTCAATGTTTGATCGAAAACATTATTTCTACGCTGATTTACCAGCTGGCTATCAGATAACACAACAACGAGCACCATTAGCCAACAATGGAACAATAACATTTAACGTCTTTGTTCCAGGAAAAACGAAAAAACCATACCGTAAGTCAGCCAGATTACATCAACTGCAATTGGAACAGGATAGTGGAAAATCATTACATGATGCAGAAACAAAAAAGTTCGTTCATTGTCTATACTATACACCACATTCTTTTTTTGCTGAGATACAGACATTTTAGGAGTTTAGTTGACTTAAATCGTGCTGGCGTACCATTGATGGAACTTGTTTTTGAACCGGATCTAACAGACGGTGAGGAAGCCGCAGCTCTAGTCAAAGAATTGATTTTAATTCTAACAACATTGGGTACATGCTCATGCAAAATGGAAGAAGGTGCCCTACGTGTTGATGCAAATGTTTCAATACACAAAGCAAGCGAACCACTGGGCACAAGGACAGAGATAAAAAATATTGGTTCCGTACGTGGTGTGGCAGATTCAATTACTTACGAAATACAACGGCAAATTAAATTGGTTGAGTCAGGTGGTATTGTTAACAATGAAACCAGAGCATGGAATGCAATTTCTGGTAAGACTATTGCGATGAGAGATAAAGAAGTGCTTCAGGTATTAAACTTTGTTTATGGGATTTTATTTATTTCATTCAAGTTTGTTTTATGTATGATGACTAGGACTACAGATTTATGCCAGAACCAAATTTGCCACCCCTGTTCATAAATGTTGATCAAAATTTAAATAGCAAATATCCAAATATTATTGATATTGCTTCTATACGAAGTACCATACCCGAACTACCTGAACAAATTAGACAAAAGTTAGTATCAAGCTATGGACTAACCGAAGATCTTGCCGCTATATTGACAGTATTGTTGAATGTTACTATTAATGACAATTACTTTGTTATTTAATTGCAGAATGAACACATTTTGCTTCAACTGTTCTTTGAGATTATTGAACAAATACCAAATGTTACATCAAAGATTGTCGCTAACTTACTTATTAATGATTTGTTGATGATTTGCAATAAAAATAAATTAGATGTTGATCAAAGGTAAGACAAAAATTTTCAAAAGGATCTGTAAATTTTAGGATCTACAGACGATGGGCTTTTTTTTAATGTTTTTTTTTTGTTATGTGTAGTAAGATTTCGGCCAAAAATCTAGCAGAACTGATTAATATGCTTCAAGATGAAATCATCAATTTAAATTTGGCACGTTTGATACTTCAAGAAATGATACTCAATCCATTAGACTTACCAATGGATGTAAGTAGATTTTAAATTACTGTGACAATACTGACGATAATTTTATAATTTATGTAGATAGCGAATAAAAAAAATTGGATACAGATTAAAGATGTGGAAGAAATTGGAAAAATTTGCGCTGAAGTAGTAGCTGCAAATCCAAAAATGGTTGCTCAATATAAAAAGGGAAAGGAAAAAGTTCTTTTTGCTATAGCTGGCGAAATAGTAGCCAGAACGGAGCACAGAGCAAATATGGCTATTGTAATTAAAACGTTAAAAGATTTGTTAAACAAAATATAAAATAAATTTGTTTGGGTATAGAAATTAAAATTATTTTTGACCATATCTAGACCATAAAAAGAACTAAAAAGTATAATAAAAAAATTAATTCAAAACGTTGCCAAAAAAAGTATTCGACCAACCAAAGGGGATATTTTTTTATTCGTAAAAAATTGTCAAATTGTTTTATTCACAGACGATCAGTTAAAATTGAGGATTCTCTGTACTTAAAATTAGTTTAAATATTTTAGTCGTAATTAGACATTGCCGACTGTATAACTGGCAACATTTAGAGAGGGACATATAGATAGAAATAATTAGTATCTTAGAGCGAGAAGGATTTCTATTGGTTTAACTCTACTGATGTCAAAATAAAATAAATAATTTTTTGAGTTTTTTTGTTGAAGTTTTTGCTGAAAATTGTTATCCGTAATCCGTAATTAGTAACTCAAATACTATTTATTCATTATTAATATTGAGTGCTTAATCGATAAGAGTATCTCTCATTGTTTTATACGGGCTCTCAAATACTACACATCACCACAAACTAGTGTCAACAACAATTGGATTCTGCTTATTTCTGCAATTAATTCCACATTTAATTATGAATCACCAACTTGAATAATATGTTTAACTAATTTCCTGTTATTTAATAGATTTTTGTGTAAGTATGGTCCAGTTCTAAGTTGTTTTTTAATCATTTAGTTAGAAGCTTCCGATAGTCTTAAAAAAAACTACTTACATTATGGTGGAAAATAATTATCGACTAATTTACATTGTTTGAATATTAAATATTGACTTAAAATAAATTAAATATATTAAACCTTTTAAAACGAAGTAATCTAAGTTAATATTAGAGGTTCATAGCCGTAGAATTTTCTATTTCAATTTCAATTATCTATAATTCTACATAAACACGGGATTCTTTTGATCATACTTACCTATTGCCCTTGCTACACCTTGTCTTACCAGATTAACTGAATAGTAACAAGAACAAGAACAAGTTGAGTATTATAAGTAGAGTCTAGGAAATCATTAGATAGATTCTAGGAAACCACTTTTTATAGAAATTATCAAGTATTAACTTAAGATGAAATAGAATAATTAGGAACCCCGATCCAGATTGCTTACGTCATCATGAACAATTTTTAACTTAGACATATTTCATTCAATCTGTATAAGTTAACTATTAAAAAATTTCAGGATCATACTATGAGCAATCCAGAGATTCCAACAAATAGCACAGCTCAACCAGAAAATGTAAATTTAGAAACAAATCAAACTGCACCGCCACAATTAGAACCAAATGCTATAACAATTGAACTAGTTGGAGAACCACAGCAATTATTTGCATCACTCAGAGCAACAATGGAACGTAGCCTCAATGAACGAACGCAAAATTGGCGTTCAAATTTAACAAATGTCTTTCAGGAAATCTCGCCGCTTGTGCAGCGTGCTCAAAGCGTAAATAATTCATTTAACCAATGGATTCCGAATAGTCCACCACCAAACAATTTTCGTGTACCGACCAGTATGGGAACACAGCAAACGGCACGAGAAACAGTACCTCAAACACCGGGTGATAGTTATGTGATTAATTTGGATGGACATGGTATTCAGGCATCCGGTTTTGCACATATTCATTCACCAAGACCAGGCAGTTTGGTAGTCGACGATGGAACGCCGAGACAGAGTCATAATGGTGTCATTCAAATGAACGAGACTGTGTTGGAGAATATCCGACGAACAGAACGAAATATATTATTGGGTGAAGCCAATAATCATCAGCATCGTAACCAAAATAATAATATCCACAATCATCATAATCATCATCATGGCAATAATATGGAGGAACGTACTGTGGCTGAAGCTTTTGCTCAAATGCCAGAAGCTCGAGCCTTGTTCAATACGCTAATCCGATATACTCCCTACATTTGCATAATTCTGGCCAAAGCGTGCTACGATCATGTGGATGGTATACTCGATCTAATTGCATTGTTCATTGCATTTTCGCATGCCAATTGGGTGGTTCGTCTAGAAATCGCTCGTCACGGTCAACGCAGCATTATCAAATTATTACGAGAATTGGCTATTATTGCCACTGTGATAACAGTCATTGGTTTTATACTGGAGGAGAAAAACATTTTTATTAGTTTAATCTTTTTATATAGTTATACCAATCCATTTACACTGCGACATTTGTTGTTTTCCGTTGCAATGACTGATTTGATATTGAAGCTGATAACGGTTAGCGTAAAGATGATACTAACGCTGGTGCCGGGTTGTGTTGTTGAGTATAAAGGAAGAGTGAGTGGTCATTTAATACATGAAATATTTTTCTATAATCAAATGTTTGTTTCCAATTAGGGAAAAATGTTTTTAATGATTGAAGCTGTATCACAACTGTATCGTGCTTTGGCTCCTATTCAACCCTGGCTTGTTTTTTTGTTAACATCGTATACTGGTTCTGAAAAGGTATGTTGTCTCAATATTTTTATACGAATTGTCAAAATTTTTTAAAAGATTTAGATGTTTCCGCAAGATTCCTTATTTGTTCATATTTATCGTACCGTAAACAATCAGCCTTGCTGAATGCGGTGAGATCCGCGATACTTGACACTAGCTTGGGTGTTCCCCAGGGGTCGGTTTTGGTATTTTCTCTATGATATTGAAAATGTGATACTTAAATAATGTTTTTCCAAATAACACTTTCGGACGAAAGAAGTGGTTTTTTTGGCTGGAGTCTAGGCCAATGATAAATACAACTTTGTTTGTTGCAATATTGCTTGCAAGTTCTTGATCTATAGATAATCAAGCTGATGGACAGGCTGTATTATTTATTCTATAATTAATTATGTAGGAAGTTAAATTTTAATCAATCTAACGTCAACTATACAACTGAATAGTTCAGTGATTACCATCAAAACCCAAAATATCGCATGCCGAATTTTTAAAAGAACAGAGGAAAGTTCCGAACATGTGCTTACTGGACATCAGTCATCAACGAAAGATATTTCTAATATATGTCTATTTAGTATCTACTAATCCTCTCTTTAACATAAATTATATTATCTCCCTATATGATAATTTTATTTATTTCCGCTTTTCCTTTTAGCTTCTAGGTGTTGCATTTTCGGCAACCTATATGGTGGCCAAAGGATCTGATATTGTACAAACGACATTGTTTGTCAAACGATCATTTATTGAGCTGTTAAAAAAGACTGTAAGTCAAATTGGTAAAATCTCCAACAAGAAAATAATTCGAAAAAATTAATTTTTACAGAATTTTGGTACAAAACCAACAAAAGAGCAACTACAATCGGCTGGAGGACAATGCCCAATTTGTCATGATGCATACACATCGCCTGTTATACTTGAGTGTAGTCATATATTTTGTGAATTGTGCGTAGGAACGTGGTTTGATCGTGAACAAACATGCCCATTGTGTCGAGCCAAAGTAGTTGATGATCCATCATTTCGAGATGGTGCTACAACATTTTTTGTACAATTGTATTAAGAAATAACTTTTACCCCCTTTACCTACCAAACATTATATAAAATGTGAAACGCTGAGATCATCAAAATTAAGTATAAAAAAAAAAAATTTATAGATTTATTTTTACAATAATTATTTTTATTTCAATTTATTGCTATTTTTTCGTACTTACATTTTATAATCATGATGAAATGAGTGAATTTTCTTTTTTTAAATTTTTAATTTTTTAAAGTGAATGCATGTATAGAGCAGAAATGCTCCCCCTAATTTAAGTTTTATTAATGAAATTGAATAGAAATAATCAATTATATATATATATATATAAAAAAAAGAAAAGAAATAAAAACTAAGAAAAAATGTTCATACTTTGTCCATGGTCCAACCAACGGTGCGTGATTGAAAAAATTCTCCATCCGACTGGGTAGCCTGTTTGTTAATATCGCGATGTCTATCTCGGGTGACTATTTCTTCCAGAATTTCGCCATCGCCTTTTATAAGCCTTTAAATGTGAAAATGTAAAAGAAATATATCGCAATGGTATAAATGTTGAGTTTCTAGATAGGTTCACAGTGGAATTGGAAGCAACGAGAAAATAAAGACGACAACAAAAACATTTGAGTAGAACATGCCTATCTATTACTTAAGGATCTCAATGAAATGTCCTTAGGTATTTGAAAGTAAAATAAAAAAACAAACTTACCTCGTTCGTCCCGTTTCTGAATCATGAACACGTCGAATTTGCTTTTGTTTAGCTTCCCACTCTTCCTTCGTTTCAGGTGCCCGAGCTTTGCTATCCATTAAACCTATACAAATACAATAAAAACTTGTTGTCAATAATTTTCTAAGTAAGAATTTTATTACTAATCGGTGGACCACAATCTTCTACTACCTTCTCAAGCTTCCTTGATTTCTTTTCTTCACGTCGTTGTTGTTTATCGAATTTCTTTTGCTCTCTTCGTGCTTTTTTCTGTTCTTTTTTGTCACGTTTTTCTTGCTTTTTCTGTTCTTTTCGAATTTTCTTTGCCTCTTTTTTAGCTTTTTTCTTTTCTTGTCGGAGGGATTTCTTACTTTTTTCACCATCCGAATTGCTGGACGACGATGATGATGAAGAACTAGAACTTGATGATGAACTGTCCTTACGTTTTCGAGACTTCTCTTTGCATAAACCAGCTGAACTATTGTCTTCACCTTCAATAATTTCCGGTTTCCATCCAATTGGTGGCGTGTGGCTGGTGCTCATTTTGCTTCCTGGGTGTAATAAGGCTGGTTAAATTATTAAAATTCTGAAATTTCTCAATAAAACAAGAAAAGTACAAGTGTTTTGATAAATATACGAATACCAGTGCTGCCAGGTTTTACAAAGGAAAAACCGCCATTCTCTCAAAAAAGATAGCCCAAAATTAATCTTTTCCCACAAAACAGCTTAATTTGTTTTTATTTCAGAAATGGTTAAAAAACAATAATTTCATGTAATAAAATTTATAATTTATCATAGAAGAAAAACATATAACAATTTGTGGTGTATAAAACAATAAGAAATAGCCCAATTTGGGATTATCGCAAATATTCAAAATAATGTCGCCAATCCTATAAAAAGATAGCCCAGTAATGATGAATAGTACAACCTGGCAATACTGACGATGACAATCAACTTTGTTTTCGTAAGGTTGGTAGAGCCGTAAGAACGTTTTGTACGTTGCAATGCGTTAATATTAATTGCAATTGCGTTTTTTCTTGTTTGTTTATTCGGGTTCGGGGGATTTCTCTCTGATTTAGATTAAATTGAAATGATTGCATTTAACCGATGATTTGAAAAAGAGCTGTAATTAAAATTAATGTAAAAAACCAGAAAATGTTTCGTTTAAAAGTGCTATCATTAAGGAAAAACTCCATCGAATTATGATTTGGCATTGTTTTTGGTAAGTGTCCATTTTTATTTTAAATTCTTGATAACACGTTTTTAAGTTTTTATAGAAATACCATTAGAATGTGTTTTTTAAGAAATCAATTCACTTTAGTGTTGCTAAATAATATAAAAAGATGTTTTTAAACAAGGAGACAAAACAAGAAGCATGTTATTGTTGGTATACGTAAATTTGTTGTTATGGAAACGACCGCACCAACCAACATGCACGTTGAATAAGCCATGTGGCAAAAATGTCCTTTTTATATAATTTTTTGTAAGTAGTATGTAAAATTGTAGTAAATTCTATTTATTTGACTTTATTATATACGATTTGCTGGTAGCTAGAAGCAAAAACCTTCATACATATGCATAATTGTATATTCATATGTAGTAGAAAATTGGAATTTGAATTTGAAGACAACTTTCAAGAATTTGGCCTATTGAATAAGAATACTTTAAAACAAACTGTAGGAGTGATCCCTATTTGACCCCAGGGGGCAGACAATTTCTAAAGCTTTAAATTAAATAACCTTGTACAGGTTTTTACCCAATGTTAGATAAAATCAGATAAACGTATGGCCCGTGAAACATGGGTTATAAAATATAGCTATTTTTAAAATCGTTTAAACTATTTTTAAAAAATCGTATAATATTTAATTCAAATAAAGTTTATCTACCAAAAACACGTTTAATCAAAATGTACCATAAAACAATGCCAAAAAAGAAGAAGATATTTAAATAAAAAACATTATGAACATAATTTATTATAGCTAATTCTATGGAAAAAGCGGGTTAAATTTTGTGCGTGATTTATTTATCATTTGATAATCGAGAAAGGCTGTATCATTTTGAATTTATTTTTTTATTTATTAAAGACATGAAAGTATGTCAGTAAGTCCATTTATATTGATTTAACAAAAAAATAATCATTTTTTTTTGTCGGGATGAGTATAAATAAATATATACTTACCTATATACGCACGTAGGTACCTAGATATTTTTATATTTGTACACAATGTACATACCTACTGTTTATAGAAAGCGTTAATTTTATTTATGATTTTTTAGTATTTCACCCTAGAGTAAAGCCCTAAAAGTTTTCTTTTCCATAAAGAAATATGAAATAAATATTTAATTTACTTGTTCAAATACATTTCAAAATATTTGACAATTTCTAAGGCTTTACTGAAATGGATTGGATTTAGCTCATGCATTCATCGTGCAAACCAGTTTAAATTAACCAAGTAATTACTTATTTTAACTAGACTTTAATAATTTAAAAATGTTAAAAAATAATTCTTCTGATTCTAAAAATAACCAACACTGATAGTTAAAATTGTAGAAGACATTCCAACCTTAGACCATAGGACACAAATAATTTGTAAATAGCCACATTTAGTTTTTCTTATTCAGGTGTAATCTTTATATTTGAAATCCATTAATAGAAGCCTGGGTTATTTGACTAGATAGAACATCCTCCTGGTTATTGGTCCTTCCTATGATTGTGTTTGCAAAATCTGGACACGTAGTAATTGTAACATAAATCCATAGTCCAAATGCTAAATAATTAAGGGAGTTATGTGACTTGTTAGTTTTTATCGTTTACTTGTCACTACATATGTATAAGAAATTGTACTTTTCTTAGATATACCAACCTAATCGAAGTGAGATTTTAGTGTGAATAATTTATTTATGAAATTAAATTTTTTTCTTAAAATTCTGTGCTGTTTTAGAGATTCAATTTTCGTTCTGATTTCAAACGTATTTAAGTTGTTTAACTAACTTATTTATAGTCAGGTAGTTCTTATAAAACTTAATAAAATTACCAATAGAAATATGTAAATGATGATCCAGAGATTTTAATAAGTAATCACTGTTTTGATTTTTAATTTGTCTAAGATTAATATGTTTATGTATGTTTCATTATACGAATCTTATATTATTATTAGTATTTTATAGTGTCAGCAATATTGTTTGAATTATATTAACTCAACCAAAGCTATACACAGAGATAACCATTATCATAATATTTTGTCATTCTGTCGAGACAACTAAAAAATTGTTATTAGCTAATGATTTTTTTTTAGTTCATGCATAGAATAAACAAGCTTTTATTATAAAGAAACATAATTTCTTTTGTCTTTGGAAATGAATGGACTTTAGATATCAATTAAGCAATTATATCATATAGGTATATATGTATTCTATTCTTTTAGGAGATTTTTTCTCTCCAAAATTTCAATTAACTGCAAAAATTACTACAAAATGTTTTAAATCTAATACTATAGTAGTAGTAGTAATAGTTTGGAATAAAAATAAACATACACAATCTTTGAATCCAATCTATTAAATATATATTTACGCGTTTTTTGCCAGAACCAATCTACCGTGTAAAAAAATTCACGGTGTATGTTTAAAAATGAAAAAAGTTTAAAGGATATTTTTGATACTTAAAAAGATATAATTTTAAAGATACAATCTACGTATGACGAATATACTCTTTGCAATTAGTATAGTGGTTTTATTTAGTTTATATTCGAGTTTCGCTATTATAAATACTTACTGTGTAAATCTGTAAATATCTAATAACGATTCGATCCATATTATTGTCCAATGTTTTGTTTTAACTAATCACCCAAACAACGAAGCAGGCCTGTACTAAAGCAGGCTATTGATATGAATTGATAGCTTATTTATAAAGATATAAAAATGCTTGAACAGTGAAGCACATATATTATGTACGACTTTCAGTAAAAATAAATTAATATAAGTCACTAAAGATTATCAGCAAAAGTCATGCATCAGTATTCGTAATAAAGATTTCTTAATATAAGTGTGATGGTGGGATCCTGTATTGTATTGTATAGTATATCATATAATTTTTCATAGAACATCACTTTACCCAGATGTAGACATTCTATATAAGAATAAGAATTATTTTTAATGAATGAAAAATTGAGAAGTTAGATTCAGGGTATTGTAATATTTTCCAATTTGCGATACATTCAATGAAAATACTTTTGCAGCCCACTTGAGTGCGGTTTTTTTGGTACACATCCTCAAAATGATTCATTTGTAATTTCAAAATTATCTATTATGCACAAGAGTCTCTACACTAAAGTACCGCAGCACGCCATTTGGGAATCCCTGAGTTAGATTAACGATTAACGATTAACATGAATATTATCTTTATCAGTGATATGTGAAATTCTTTAGTATACATATAAGTAGGTAACTATGTATAATCAATTGAATGTGCAGTATACTTTGAGTCTTATTGTTTTAATCTTATAATCAGATTTTCATTATTTTCTTAAAGAGAATCTGATTAAAGTTCAAGGTCTTCTCTTCTCTAGATGGTGTTTGACTTTTACTTTGACTTTGACTTTGGTCTTATATATATCATTCATACAGTGTTTTTTTTTCTTCTTATTTTTAGACATTTAATATAGTATAGTCGTTATCAAATCCAATATTAATATTTATATACATAAAAATACAAGTGCCTCTTAGTATTGTTATCAAAATTCGTTTTTGTTTTGTACAAACAGCTACGAAAATATCAACAATAATACACAAAAAGAAACAGATGATAATTTATAATCGGACTTATCACATACATATATACACTGAGGATGTTTTAAAATAAATTTTATAGTCTGGTTGACAACAATCTATATTGATTTTAAGTAATGCATCTTAATTGTTTTGTATAAATTAAATTCATTGGGGTTCAAAGTATACATAATGTACATACAATCCCATCGTCAAAGAATACAACTTCTCAATCTCATTAGAAAGCACATTCAAAGCTTCTTAAATAAATTTAACAAAAAAAAAATTGCTTGCCATACTTAAAATATTTTATGGGGAAGCAACTTTGGCAAGTATGTATTTAGAAAAAGTAGGAAATTTAATTATTGGCATAAGAATGTCTGAAATGTTTGCAACCAAACAACGGTCCTCCAATATTTTGTTCAGTATTATTTTTGTCAAATTTTTTATCTAAATTTATTTTGCTTGGGTTGTTTGCGCTTTGTTCTTTATTATTTAAATTTTTAATGTTTCGTTTGTTTATTAATTATTGAACTTACAAATACCTAAGTTTTCCCTTTAATTTTATTATATAAAAATTGTACATTGTTAAAATATTCTTTGGTTTATGAATTACTATGTAGGCATGTAGATTTGCTTTAAAAGTTTTTTACTTACCAATTTTTACAATAGAAACCGCAGCAAAAAAAAAAAAAATATCAGCAAATTATAAGATTAGACATTTTTATCTATTGAATTTGATTTAACCATTAATACCTTGCAAGGGCATAAAAAGGGCATCCATAAAAATTTATTTCAATAATGTTTTAGTGGGTATTAGTTATAAGATTTATTATGTCACGCAATATCTTTTAAATATAGAAATTTCGTTAATCCTGTCGCGCCTAAATAACAAATTAAACGTGATAATATAATTAAATTAGTATATTGGGTCATATCATGTATTTATTTTCAATTTAATCACTGTTTCACTTTCATTCATACATATTACATACATATATTATGTGATGTATATATAATTACGTATATGTACATCCTTATATGAAAACAAAAAAATAATAATTCAAGATACATAAATATTTTTTAAAGACAATAATTTTTTTTTTACTGATAAATTCATGTTTTATACATATAAAATGCAATCCCAACTTTGCGTGCATTGACTGATTAAAATTATATACCTACTATTACATTTGTAGAAATTTATGTAGTATTCAAAATATCATGGGAATTATATACATATACCTACATATAGAGTAACTATATAGTTCAAAATTCATATTTTAAGGAAAATTATTAACATCGTATTCATAAAATATTTACATGTCTCATTTAAAATTTTTCCAAATATACATTTTTGCAATACTATTTGCACAGAGTCGTAGCAGGGACAGTATACAGCATTGTGTGGATATGTTAATATAACTGTAACTGCATATAGGTATCAGTTTAATCGTGAATTGATTTCTGAATGACTTTTTCAATCCAACTCCATTATTATACAATGATCAGTTTACCGAAATTGATTGTTAAAATGGTGTGATTGACGAGATGTATTTAGCGTACTTTACTTCCTTATTAAATTTTGACATGTTTTAAATTTTACATTTTACAAGTGTAAGCAAACTCTGAACATATTGTCGGAATATTGATTAACCAAAATAGACATTAGACAAGGTAACAAGTTAGCTCAAAATGACAAGATTTTACAATATTTAATAAATAGTGTGTTACACTTTTGTTTAGTTTATAATACATTTTTTTTATTATAAAATAATGTCTTATAAAATATTGTCTTCAATGATCTATTAGTTTTAAGTGCAAGCAAACGTTTCAATAAATTTATTATCTTATCAGTACCTATTAATTTTAAATTTGTATATAGAGAAAAATTCTATATATTTCTGTTGACCCAACGCTAAAATCAGTGCTTAATTGGATTGTAAATAATCAAAACAGTTCAAAAATGTAATTTAATTTACGTTCTAGGTAATGATTACATACTTTCATATACTATATTTGAATTGCGCAACACCGAGGATATAATTTTATATTTAATTTAAAAATAATGGACAAAAAATTTATATTGGTAATTGCTTGGGTTTATCTTTAAAAAAAAGAAAACAAAAACATCAATGAAGGAAAAAAATGAAGAAAATCTAAAATATTTGCTTGGGTTTATCTTTACATCAGTCTACATTTTTAGTTAATAATTGTTTCTAACGGCTTTTACATACATATGGAGTAACATCTATGTACAATACCTATATTTTGTTCTTGACGCATTGACTATTGTTTTGTTGAAACTCTACTTGTTACTGATCCATCAATATTAAAGTTATCTTATCGTAATATGAGATTGCAAAATTCTTACATAATGCACATTGTGAAAAATATTATTAAGTTCTTCAATTTGATATTGGATATGACGCATTTGTTTATAAATTTTTTATAGTAGATTGATCCTTTAATAACTTTATATAAATATCTATGTACTTACCTACCTAGAAGATACATATTGACGATAATGATTGCGTATTATAAAATATTTAAATAGCCTGTCGCTATGTTCATTATCACTATGGTTTTTTTTCAAGTTAAAAAAAGGAGATTATTTATAAAAGCCCAATATAATATTAATATTTATCGTGAAAGAAAAAATCTTCACACGATCGTCTTTCTCGTGAAATTTTAAGTCAAAATATTTATGTCAGTCCGTCCGTGATCAAGAATTCTATTGTATTTTAAGCAAATCGGACAAAGTGTAGGGGAAGGTAGGGTGTGTTCCTAATTTTGATATTTATTTACTCGAAATATATTTGGAATTGTAGAAAAAATGTATATAACAACAATTATAGAGAATAAACAAAATTTCATTATTAGATCAAAAAGTTCCAACGTTTTATATAATTTATAGAGTTTTTAATCATTTGTATTCAATTAACTCAATATAATATTTTATTGTACAGAGAAAATAGATAAGAACAAAGTCGTAGATAATAAATAAGTATTCATATACGGGTATATTATAATCTGCGTAGCCAATTATTTCTTCTTTCTTTTATATAATAATTTGTTGGTAAATTTAAGGAATTTTAAAACAATTTTCTGATATATGATTTTATTAAGAGTCTAGGCATATTAATGAACTTTGGTCTAATTTAACGTTGTTTTGCCTGAAACCCTCAATTAAAATGAATCATTAGAGTTATGATCAAAAATATGCTGAAATCTAAATTAATAATAGGATGATTTATTGTGTTTTTTAGGCTACACTAGCGAATTTTATATTAGTTGAAATTTACTATTTATAAAGTATGTAGTTTGATATTGAATTTGGGTCTTTTTTCTTCAATTAAACGTTAATTTAAATATTTAATAAAAAAATCATTTTTTATATATTTTACATTGAACGATGAAAAAATAAATTTCGCTGTTGCTGATATAAAAATACAATCATTAATATATTAAAAATGTGAAAAATATGATATTAGTATTGAAAAAAATGATAATTAAATTAGCAAAAAATGCCATCAACAGAGATAGTCACACGTTCATAGTTAGCTAAATAAAAAACCAATCATGGGTTATTGACATTAAAAAGAAAAAAAAAACTAATGTTTAGAAAATAAATATTAAATGTATTTTTGTTTTATTTTATAAACAGTTCACATAGAAATTATAGTTTATCTATATTATATATAGTATAATGTAGTAAAGAAACTGCTTTTATACTAAATATTATCGAATCTTATGAAGATCATCTTCAACATTAAATAGGTATCAATAGAAAAAATTATTTCCACTCAAACAACAAGTCTAGTTTATCTCTCTCCTCTTATTAAGAGTTCAACACACTTGATATTTTCCATTCGTACAACAATATATTTATGCATTTATTTATAATAATTGTCACTGAGTTTTCTCAAACACTATTTAAATACATATCTTAAAAAACTAATGCACTGGTGCTGTAAGTGTAGGTGGATGGCGTCTCGGTGTTTGTTTTCGTTGCAAAAACATCTTTACAGATCTAAATGGCAGTTGAAAGTGATAATAAGCACAGTATGGTAGCGGATCCCAATATACAAATAAAGCTTCTCTCTTGTCTAAAACTGTGCCAATTAATTTTCCAACAGCATCCACTGACGGATGTTTTAATGTGCTTAAAACAGCCTCATGGATCCAGTATCGTCCACCATTTTGTACAACTGGTCCAGAATTTTGTCGAGAAAAATGTGGACACGGTTTACATAGAATTCTTGAATGTACACCGGTATGACAAATATATGGTAAAGATACACCGACTCGTGTACCGAGTGGCAAAAGATTTCCAGTTTGTTGACACTTTACTAGCCTAAAGCTAATATGTCCATTAATCGGCCTCTGTAGGCGAATCTTTTCAAAGAAATTGCTCAACCAAATGTCGACATCCTTATTTTCTTCTGGTATTAAACTTCTTGAAGCTTGTTCTACGGAACAAGTAACATTTGCAACAACTTTCGACTCTTTAACGGTTGTGCATGTAACATAGTGTGTACCCGGTAGATCTCTAATAACAACCCATTGTTTCTCTTCATTAATTTCTTGGCTTAATTTAACGTCTTTGTATTGGGAGGGTAGCACATATTTTTGCCTTTCCAATATTCCATATCGTCCGCTCGACATAATAATGTTACGATAACCGGACAACCATTTAGTATCATATAGTTCAAATAATTCGTCCTTTGATTTAAGAACTTTGTGTGGTGGTACTGATATTCCATTGTCATTACATTTTTTTAATATCTCAAGGATATCGTCCAAAACAGAAATTTCCTGGGTGCCTGGTATAAATGATGAGCATCCTAATAATTCGAGGTGTGGTTTGACCAAAGCATCATAATGGGCTGCATTCGTAGCCGATACTGGTATAAAAAAGGATGGATGTTCTTTTTCGACAATATCACACAGTGCGGATATATAGTCATGGCATGTTTCGGGTGTTGGTTTTGGTACTGTATAGTATTTGCTGACAGCCGTTGAAAATCGTGCCAATCCAAATAGTCCTTCGAAATCAAAGACAATTACGCGTGAACCGGCTGAATAAAAATTTCGGGCCAAATGTAATGCTTGAATTGTACTGCCACAACTTATCATAACTGTTCGTTTGCTTCGATTTCTATCAGTTGATGATGTATGAAGGATTGTAATAAAATATTTCATTATAGATAATGGAAATGCTATAAATTTCCAAAAAATCCATAAAATCGCTGACATCCAAAAGGTCGGTGCAGCAAATGATAGCGGTGTGAACAGTAAACTTAGCACTACAAAAATAATTTTCTTAATTAAAGCGATTAGCAAAAGAGGCCACCAGAAAATTGCTCGTATAATTTTATTTTGCATTGGTCCCACATTAAATGCATTTAAATCCTTTCTACGCTGTACGGGAATATCCAGTTCTCTATCTTCGGGTATTAGTGTAAATGTGCTGGAATAGTTCCGACGAAAAGATGTGACTGGAGACAACGACAGTGGAGAATTATTCACTGGCGATGATGGCAAAGATGATGGTGAATTAAGTCTTGAATTATATGGTGTCGTTCTAGGCGTTGACGGGGAAGTCCTCGAAATATATTTATTATAGTGATTACCATTGGAATCATGACGATTCCAGCCGGTATAGTAATGTTCATTAGTAGCTGCAGGCATTTTAATTTTGTTCTTCTATTGTAGCACAACACAAAAATTGTTTTCTTTTGAAGCCAACACTTATTTTTTTTTTTTTTTTTCAAACTAGTTTAAAAGTCCTTTTTGATTAATATTAATTAAAATATTCACGAAATATATAAATGATTTTCCAAGTACTCCAACTTAAATTTGTACAACACATTCTCTCTCGATAAAGACAGCAAATAGACTAAGATGTTTTTCAAAATAATTCATCTTTAAGTAAAGTATACAGTTGGAAGTGATTATCGTGTACTTTGACCCAGCATGGAGAACAGTTCACAGCTATAATGTAGAATTAATTTGAGATTAGAATGCGAATCATTATAAGTAAATAATTTTTTTTTTGTGTAAATGCAATATGCTATCATTATTCATTAATAACAATTTTTTATGTATGAATATTTCCTATAAATCTATAGGAATTTTCATTATTTATTGTCAAATTATTGGGATTTTTTTTGTTATTGCCGATGATTCACTCTAGGCGCCACTGTCGATGTTGTTTTTACACTTAGATCTGAAAATAGATAAATTCCACTTATCATCCCTTGATACTTTCTGTTTATATTTAGTAAACATAAATATGTGCATCACTTGTTAACAAATTGAAGTAGGTGTTTAATAACAGTTTGCTTTTTATCTGTAGATTATAGTCTGTCACGTGACAGACACGAATATAGTTAATAAATTGATTAATTTTGTAGGTAGGTAGGTAAGTAGGTACAGATACATATACCTACGCATAATAATTATTGTTTAAATATCTATATAGACATTATAGACAACACTTAACATTACTAAAATGTAAGTATATTAGATATAGTCTGGTTCTGGTCTATTATTATACCGACGGATAAACTATCTAAACTTTTGCGCTGTACAAAATTAATAGGAGTATTTATTAATAACGTTTTGATCAGGTAGACACGACGCGAATGATTAGGTATGTACTTTCTGATATGAGATTAGGAAACTAATAAATATTGAGACATAGGATAATAAAGTAGATTTTTTTTTAATCGCCAAATGGCCAGTGGCGTTGGGCGTTTGCGTAATGTGGACTAAAATGTAGCAAATCATAAAAAATTTAATCTCTTGACATAAGGCACCTAAAAAAAACAAAAAATTTGACTAAAAACTTTAGAAAAAAAAATATGATTAATCAAAGTATTTTGAGTTGTATTATACTTATACACTCAAATAAAGATTTATGTTGATAAAAAAACATCGTTAATAAGATAAATTTATTTTTGTTATATTGGAGAAAATTTTTTAATTTTAATTTTATCATATTGAAAAAAAAAATCAAAAAAATAGTTGTCACATTATCACATTAATACAATTTATTCATATCACAGTGACAAAATTTAGTTAAACTAAAACGGAAATAGATATTTTCATTAAATTTTGTCATTATGATTAAATCTAATTTTAAGATATGTTACTGACTGTATGACACATTTCTTAAAGGAACACTGTGGAAGTACCACTATCAATCCTCAAAATTCTAATATTTTTGCTTAACTGTTGATAACCGCGACACACCATTTATGTTTTATTAAATTCTCAAAAAGTAATAATCTGTAACACAAGTGAAGGAATAGGAAAATAATCATCATACGATAAGTAACTAATTAAAATAAATTAATTATTTATACTATTTTTTGCTTAATTTTATAATTAATTAAAAAATGCAATCAATTGTTATCCGAAAAGATGTGAACTTTGTCCAAATAAATTTAATGAATTTATCAAATTGGCTAAATAGAAGAGGTTATAGTTTAACACAAGTATCGGCACCCATTTTTGGCTGTGGGTCAAACATGAAATGTTTTTTTCTGGTATGTTGATTTGAATCTGAGGCCGGGTAGTTGAATTGTACTTAAAAATAGACTGATTAAATGAGCAGTGTAGATGATAGGTGATTCATACAAAATCAAAATCAATCAAATCAAATCAATGATCATATTCGTATGAGGTCGCTGTATGTTCATTTTAATTAAACCAAAATGTAAACCAAGACCTCGATTTACGTTGTTAATTGGTTCTACAGAAAGGCGACGCAAATCGAAATAATCTATTATATGTATAGTTTTTTTTAGGACTTCTTTTAATGGGTTTCACCAAAATCATCTCATAATAGATGTGAGTGTATGTTATTTGCTCACCATTAGTGCTATTAGGGATTATTTATTATGTAGATTTTAAATGTTCTCGCTCCAACCGTGGGGAACATTCATATTGCGTTTCACTTATTTTATACAATTCTGCGGGGTACGCTATTATCGCGTGTCTATATATTTTAGTATTATTTAAGCGTGGGCAGACCCCATTTCTTCGTTGAATGTATTTTCTTTTATTTTGAAACATAAAAAAATTTCAAGATTGCTTTCTTTTTACATTCCATCCTTATAACTATTAATTATAACTAAAATTATAATTATAATTATTATTATAATTATAACTAAAATTAGTGGTTTTATACAAAAAAATATGATAAAATAAAAAAAAATTCTCGACGCATAAACGACGCAACTTCGAAAACGACCCAATCGAGGTCTTAGTGTATTTTATTAGCGAAACTTAAGTAGGTCACTTCAAAACTTCAAATTATGAATCGTGTCACTTGGTGACCCGCTGATCATAGGTTGCCGAAGCCTGCTGTAACACGTTAAACATTTTGATTGTGATTTTTTTGTAAAATATAGAAAAAATGCATCATCCAAAATTCCTTCTGATTATTCCTTCTGATTATTACATTAATGGAACGTTTAAAAACTAAATTCCAAATAATCGTAATTTATAACGGATTCATTTAAAAGCCCCCAAACTTTGATTTTGAATTTCAATTAGTTCCGTTAGTGTCCAAAAGTTATAATCAAGAGGAATTTTGGTTTGAGAATTTTTTTAAAAGTAAAATTAATTTAAAAGCCACCGCCCACTTAACAAGCTGATAAAGGACTAAAAAAAATGAATAATATGTATTGTTGATTGAATCAACACAAAAAAGATTTGATTTCATGCAATTTGCAAATGCACGATAATTTAATTAAAAATTTAATAAATGGAGTAATTAAAAACGAATATCAAATGAACAAAGTTCATATATTTTTCCTGACACTTGATTGCAAGTTCTATCTTTTTCTGAATTATACTAAAAAAAAAAAAAAGTTGAATTTTATAAAGATTAATTACAATGTCAAAGATGTAAATTGTATGCAGTCTATTTTTAGTTGCATTACAAAATTGGGACAGATATCAACTACATGTCTTCAGACACGTTCAACATTCAGTAATATACAATAATGAATAAACAAAAAATCGAAAATATTTAATTTTGTTATTTTATCGTCTGGAATTTATTTCCTAATCAAACTGATAAAATAAATATTTGAACTTTTAAAAACACACTTTGAAGTATAAAAGTTATTATTATTACTTACTTATTATATGTAAATGACAATGATAGATCTATTAATTTAAATTTAATATTTATTAATAAATGATTCATTTCATGGTATTTTTCCTATATGGACTATATAAATCAGTGCACAAAATATTTATGTTTGTATTTTGAAAGATTATCTATTGAATAGAAAAATGATTGCAGAAATAAAAGTAATAAACCTCCAATTAGTATATCAATTGTGGACTCTGGAACCAATTTTATTTTTAAGTTATTACAATGCCAGACAAATCCTTAAACTACAGATAATAAAATTTAATTACTGAAATTTAAAATATATTTAACATTTTTTCATATAATTTCGAAGTATCTTCTTTAATTCTTACTACATAATTTTTTTAGTGTTGGTAATATATTTAAGTAAGCAGGAATGCTTATAAATTTTAACCTTCATCAAAAATAGCAGAAATACATTTAAAGAGATGGGATTCATTAGTTAGACATTTCCATTTTGCTTCGCCCAATCTTAAAAAAAAAAAAAACAAAGAAGCAAAAATCACCAATACAAAAATAATTGTAGGTACCTTCAATAGCAACTTCTATTTTTTTGTTACTATGTACGTACAGTACCTATCTATACATTATAAAATATGAATATAAATAAGTTTATTAATGTTAACCACGCCACTGCTGAATTTACCAAAAAAAATGATTATTATGTGATTTGTGGCTAATAAACCAAAATAATGATTATTGATATTAACCACCCATATTACCCTACTACTATCTACTAAGTATTTCTATATGTAAAATGTAGTACATCTTTACTAACAGCAATAATTGCCACTTTTCTATACTATTTTACAAACTTACCAGCCTTAATATATACTTTAAGTAAATACGTAGAGTGTATGATATTTTCTTTCTATACAAGAAAATCTACAATTTTCTGCCGATTTCTCGTGGTGCCATTCAAAAGGCTGGTACAATATACTAGAACTTTTACAACTGAAATGTCTCCATGAAAATTTGATGAAATTTTATAGACTTTTGTTATTATCGATTCAAGAAATAACCATAACGAAATTGCTTAGAGCATGAATTTAGGAGGTAAACGAAATTGAAAAAATATTCAAAATTTAAAATTTATGTAAATACATTTTATGTATCTATGAACTATGGAGTTGTATTATATTGGAAATTTTTATGTACATTTACTTATATATATAAGAATGTGGAAAGAATTTGATACAATCTATATTAATCAAAATGAAGAATATATATTTGTTTTTCAGGTCATTTAAATTTCCATTTTAGATAGGTTCTCTAAAATGTTTATATTTTTATACCCGTTTGATGTTTTGATCAAGGGTATTATAACTTTGGAGTTTGTAACACCACTAATCATCGTAGAAAATTTCAACACCATTGTCTTTCTCATGAAATTCTATGTCGAGATATGCATGTCCGTCCGTACGTCCGTCCGTCTATCCGTCTATCTGTCTGTCCGTGATCAAGATTCCGGCGAAACGGCTGAAGCTAGAAAGTTGAAATTTTGACAGTTTATTATGTAGTCCTAGACTCCTAGAGTAAGATCCCTATTGTTTTTGGAGCAAATCGGACAAAAAATAGGGGAGGCTGTGGTACAGTGTTCACATA
>JANSTT010011111.1:0-146568 GCA_026745375.1 Platyura marginata | reverse complement strand
ATCCTCATGAAAATCCTTGTAATTTCATAAAAGCATTATAAACTTCTTGTTACATCTATCCATATGTACGTACCTACATACATCTATTCAAATATCTATAATATGTTTGTTTATATGTATGTATGTATATATATATAATATATGTATATAGGATACTATGGTT
This sequence comes from Platyura marginata, assembly GCA_026745375.1. NCBI lineage: Eukaryota > Metazoa > Arthropoda > Insecta > Diptera > Keroplatidae > Platyura > Platyura marginata. The sequence goes on along the minus strand of JANSTT010011111.1, from coordinate 146,405 downwards.
CTATCTGATAATTTATGCAAATATTATTTCCAAACCATAATTCAAATTTCATGCTTAAAACATACCACCATCACAGTTGATTTTCAACCACTAATTTTTAACCATCTCTACGTGTTTGTATAATTTATGTATTATAATATACATATACATATATATATACAAATATATACATACATATATATAGTACGTAGGTACCTAGTAGGTATATGGATAATAATATATAATCAAAATTTTAGGCATAAATTCAAGTCTTTGAAAATGCTGCTTTAATTGCATGTTTTATAAAACCTGACAACAAAAGCACCTACACCCCCCCTCCCCCCGTCCAAAAAACCACGTGGTCGTCTTCTTCTTGCCGAATCCTATTATTATCAACCCTATCCCAGCATATAAATGTTTCACAATTTAATATAGAAATCATTAATTTCAGATGGATCCAACTGATATTCAGTTGACAACAGCCACATCAACGACGTGCTCAACAACTATTGCCAGCAGTACACATCAAGGGGGTGGCATGCTTAGTCCAATTGACACTGGTTTATCACCAGGTGATACAAGAACTGGTTCGATGGCAACATCAAAAGAGGAGGAGGACTCAAGTAATGCGGCCTCTTCAGATTGTAAAAGCCCAGGTCAACGGTATGTTAATTTTCATTTTATATTATTGCGCAGTTAGGTGGTTTTAAACTTTTCATTTTTATTTGAATATAAAAATTTTCATTCATTTTCTGTTTGGAAAATCGGATTTACATTTTTGTTTTTTGTTTTTTTTTTTTTGTTCCACATTAAATCAATTTTCATTTTTCAAACATACATACATACATTTTATATATATACATGGCTTTGCAGGTGTAGTCGAGACAAATGATGATGTTCATTGACGTGAAATGAAATTGTTAAATACTGAAAACTACATATGTACATATTTGCAATTTCCGCTATTATGTATATATATTTATTTATTATATGATGTATCGTTTGTGTATTGTTCAAACTCTTTGTTACATATCAAATAAATAAATTTTAACTGAATTCTGCCGTTAATAACATTTTCAGCATGGCTAAATGTCATTAAATCGTCCGCATATCCTCACTCATCCTATGCATATACATATACATATACAAAGAGCCTTGCTAGATCCATATACTGATAGCAACCAAACCAATTTTTGTTTTCATTTGAACAAATTTTGGCATTTTATTTACTATTTTTCGAGTAGCCTCAAATTTCGAGTAGCCTCAGTTCAATTTATTTTTTAAGCTTATACAGAAAGGCCACCACATTCTGTTATCTATACACAAATAAATATTTGTGGTTTTCTTAAGCTATAGGCATAGGGACTAATATTATTCCAATTGATTTCATGTAAGGTATCGTTTAAATTAGTCGATTCTACTTCATTGTTTTCTTTTACAAATGATTTTGCTATTGTAGTGTGGTTCTGATAAGCTCAACAAAAATGTCAAAATTAAAAAACCATTTTGTCGTCACCCTCAGAAAATCAACTATAAACTTCATTAATGGTCGATGTCCAGTAGTGCACCAAAAATTGTTTACATTTATATGCCAGGCAGGAAGCGTAAATGTCTCAATATCGGAAGCATATACTTACATGTATTTTCTATATATCGATGGCTTATATACAATACCCGCTAACTCATTTTTACCGATTTTTTTTTTTTAATTACATAAAATTGATGTTTATGTAATCCTGCACCTATGGTAAAATTATCACAAAAAGTTTGTTTTCAAAATTTCGTTTTTTTTTTTGCAATATTTGACCATTCGCTAACTCAATACGCTATCTATACGAAACAACTTTAGTTTTTATTGTCTCCTGAAAAGTACATAAAAATGAGTTAGCGGGTATTGTACCATCGATATATTGAATGCCTTCTTGGGATTTCTTTGAAGTGACAATTTTCGTATCTGCATTATGCTGTATCTAAATTCAAATCAGTTAAGATGAGGGACCAGATAGCTCAATGGGTCGATTGGAGTGAAGTTCAAAATTGTAATTTTTCAAATTATGGCACTTTGCCACATACAATTTCGGTAACATTTAAATGGTTTTCGTAAAAAGACCCTTAGGTTTGCATGTATTTATAAAAAAGATGTCGATAATATGATTGAAGATGTAATATTTGTATGCATATAAAAGGCTCTATTTGGCCTACATGTAATGAATAAAATAACATTTAACAAAATGACACTTATTCTTACATGTTATTCATACCATAAAGATAAATTAAAACAAAATATAAATAAATCGTCGGATAAAGACCAAAATCTCCAATCATCACATTTTTAACGAAATTTTGCAAACAGTCCTTTTTGTCATTTTAAACAAAAATAATAACAATTAAAAGTAAAAGTAACTTTTTAAATTATTGCAAGTAAAGAAACTTAACCGTTGATCTGATGAGCATATCATAAACTTCATTTTCAAACTTAATACAGTATCAGTATATTTCTATATTAATAACAATAATTAATTTGCTGGTAACATAAATATTTTCTATACATACTCACCATCATGGATGATAAACGATTTAAAATTTATGCAACACCACATTGAAATATGCCGAAAAACGCTTACGAAATTTAGGCGATTTTATATGGATCACCAAATTTAAATTTAACTAAAATCAAGGAAAGTTTTCCAAAACTCTATTTTGTTTATATTTATATACACAAAAGGTGTACCAAATTGCTTTTTATTGTAATACAAAAAGGGTCATGTTAAAAACGACCGGCATCGCATAACCTTTTGAAGCTATACAGTATACAACATATATTTAGGTACCTATGCCTATATATGGTATATATATATATATATACATATATACGTTTGTAAATATATATAATATAGCAATATAGCCAACTAATTAAGGAACTTTAATATGAAAACCATTTTAATTATTAACTATTTTGCAAACTTTGTAGCTACAACGCTTTTATCGCAATACGCTTTTTGGATTATCACACAGATGAAACACACATCAGACATAAATCGTCTAAATGTTCTTCGAGAGAGAGATTGGTGAAAGGTAGAAAAAAGTGCCAAATCAAAAAATAAATAAAAAATCCAATTCAACTAATGGTGTAATACCCAAATCTGTTATTCTGGGATTAGGATTTTCATTTCTTATATAGTAAGGTAGAACACGTTTTATTGATAGAATGTTATTATTGTAAACTACTTAGTGTCGCGACATTTAGGATTTCATTTAGGAACTTGAATGACACACAAATAAATTTTTTTCTCATTGGATATTATTTTTTTATTTGGAAAAAAATTAAATGGACATTATTTTGGGCCGCAATGTCTGAAATTTTGTGACATGACATTTATGATAAAAAAAAAATCACACGCTCTTTAGAAATGTCCAAAGATATTGATAAAATCTCAATGCAAATTTTCAAATCTATTCTTCGTATGAGGTAAAATGTGAAAGTATTTTGAAACATTTTAATCATAGAAAAATTTCATTGTTTTGACACTATATACTATAGGTACATTTAATAATATCTGAGGACAGTCAACAGTGCAGTCAATAGTGAAAAATGAACGAAATCGACCAACAAAAATTTACTATTCTTAAGAACGATAGCAAGCGAGCATTTGTAAGGTTTCTGTAAAAAGAACACCTCAAGTGCTCCAATTTACCATAAAAAAGAGACCATATTAGATCAATTGAGATAAATATAACTTGAGCATTATACAAAAGGCCTAATAGTAAAACAAAAAGCCGCAGTGTTGGTGATTCGTAGAAAATTTCCTTTAAAAAAAAAGGACTCTAGCAATCTATCTATAGATACAAGTTTATTTGTTATGCTTTAATAGTAATTGAAATTGGTCCATGATGGATGTTTTGAAATGTAAAACACAAATTCAACACGCATCTTATTTGACATTGCAACCATATTTATGTATCTATATATATATATACCTATTAAGGATCCTATAAGGATTCATTATTTTTTCCAAAAATTTACTTATTACATGCTTGAAATATTTTACACCGAATCACATTTCATTAATGTTAAAAATGATTTTATATTCAAATTTGTCAGTATGATTTGTCTCGACATCACATACACATCTATATAATACGAGTATACAGTATACACAATAAACAAAGCCTTTTATATTATACATAAAACCTCATGTAGTTCTAGTTCAATTCATCTGTTTGCTCCATCTACATCAATGGCATCCCAATCAAGTTTAGAAATAATTATGGAAAACAGTGAAAGCATTAATCGATATCGACACGAGACGAGAAAGGATGAATACGAAGATTTTTCTAATGAGCGTCAGGGCAATAAATCGATAGGTGGTGGTGTTGGTGGCAGCGGCGGTGGTTGTGGTGGTGGTGGTGGTACAAAAGGTGCACAAGGTTGGCGAAATGTTCGAGCTGTAATGGCCTATTACTGTACACTGCGAAAAATTAAGAGGAACGGTTCACATATAATAAAAATAATAACTAACTACTCCTTATTTATTCCATTATTATATTAGTACATTATATAATATATTATATATTATATAAAAGTTTGCTCTATATATATCTATTTACATATATGAATGCCTAAATATTTTGTCGGTATATATACTTATCTTTGGATTGGATTGGAAACATAAATAACCTATATATATATCTATACATATATATATATAACAATAAATATTGATTGCTAGCTGAGGCATGAAAAGTTAAAGTAACATTTCCATAGAATATTTCCTAGAACATACATTCTTATATTAATAGTTATTATAATAATGATATCTTTTATATGTACATGACACTTTTGTTCCTATTTAATGATGTATGAGTCCTACATAGTTTAATCAGATTATCATTTATGTACCATACATACATCATACAAATAATAAATATTCATTTGATATAACAATCTGGCATAGATTTTTCTCAAACTTATTCATTAGTTAGCACAATCTATTTATGTGAAATAGTAAAATTATAGAAAATTTATTTCATTCATGACAATAGGTATAAAATGGTAAGAGATCTCTTCTTAAAACTATCTCTAATGATGTGAGATGTATGTTTATACTTTTTAATCTGAAAATCATAATATATAATTTATAAATAACAATATAATGGTACACTTAATAAAAACAAATCAATGCTACTCGCATACGAGTAGGATTTTGGTAATTTCGGTTAGGTCATGCATAATTTGGAGAGTGGTTTGTGGATCACAGCCATTTTCCACATTCACTAATTTGAAATTGTTATTGCACAACAACAACCATAGAATGTAGCGCAATGTTTTGTTGTTATATGTATTTTTGTGCAACATTTAGAAACATAATTACCTTAAATAACATGAAAGTACACACAGTGAGTATATAGAAATATTAGGGACATTGCGGTTAGATGTGAATCTATAATCGGCAATATATATGTGAATTTAATTACGTTCCACATTTAAATAAAATAGTATCGTCCATACCAAATTGCATTACATATACTGGTTTCTAAACGTTGGCGTGCACGAAGGATGTTCTAGTCGTTCACAGAACTAACAGAATAATAATCTACCATTAATTCCTAATAATTGGCAATACTGCCATCGTACGATAAAAGTTTTATTTATTTATTGTATGAAATTATTAGCTATGAGATGCACGTTATCAATACACTGAAAATCAAATTCCACAAATTCTCATACTTCAGATCTATTTTCTAACATTTGAAATGTGTCCTTCGTGGAATCGACAATTATTCCTTGAAATGATGTCGTAGACTTACAGTTTTATGCGGAATCCGACCCACTTGACCTAAACCTCAAACTCCGTACGAGAGAAAAACACTGAATATTTTACTCCCAGATAGGAATATGGGGTCTCCCATTTCAAAGGCATTACTTTTACCATTGAGCCATTTGGTGGTTCTGTTTTAAAGTAGAACTTTTGACTCAAAAAGATTTCAAACTATAAGTTCTGCTTTATATTCTTACTTGAACAAATTATTCTATCGCGTGAACAAATGTATTGAACATGGAGAGATTTTAATTTACTTTGTAGTTGTACCTATGTATGCATGTATGTATATCCTACAATATGTTTTTATACAAAATGCCTAATACAAAAAAAGAGGGTGTTTTAAAGCTTTTCATTTGATTTTATTACACATTCTGTGAAAAAAATAGGTACTTGCAACCTATATACATACACAAAGTACATTCATTGGTACATATAAAAGAAAAAAAAATTAAATATAGATAGATAGGTATGTTCATGTAATTGCAAATTGTTGTTTCTCATTATTTTTTAATTGAATAATTTACATGTTAAAAAAAATTTGTAATCGATTTTCGATGGAAATGTTACTTACCTAATTAACTTTAGTATTCTATCACATACTCTAAATTACAGAATATTATATTAATATTAATTGACAAAATGTGTGGAGCTAACATAATTAACAAAAGTAAAACAAAAGTTTGTAGATTTATACTCTTCAACTATTTATATATAAAAATTTAAAACTTCTTTTTATGTGTCACAAATTTTCCCCTAAACTTTCGTTTTTGTTTTTTTTTTAGTTATTTTTACTTTTAATAGGGTAATGATAATGATCCTTTATGTGAGTTTATATCCTTAAGAAATAACATGGTCTATTTTTTGTTTGTATAATGTACGTACTCGTATATATATATATATGTGTGTTACCCACGTGTATTTGTTTATCCTTGTAATACGTCTTAGAGTTTAATTTTAAAAATAAAAAATTGTGTATTCAAACTTATTGTGTATAAATCGCAGCCGGTTGTTCTATAATGGATGCATCCTTGTAATGTCTATAACTCTCTATATAACTTCTTTCTCTTTATTATTTTCAATATTCTTTTGTGTTCTCTATAATATTATAGTAAGTAGGTATCTTCAATAGGTATTAACTTTAGCGACAATCCAATAACCTATATTGAAAATAGAAAAATGTTTTATTCACATTGTTGGTAATTTTCGTATATATAAAAAGAAGAAAAAAAAAATTATCATGCGATTAAATCATATTTTCATTCTGGATAAAAATTCCAAAATGAAGTTATCAATTTTCTTTTATCCCATAAATTTACAATAAATTAATTTTCGATATAGCTCTCGTTTCCAAATACGAGTAAATACGTATATATATAGGAGACGGTCAATAAAATTGAATATTCCACGAAGTGAATTTTGAAGCTTCTGTATATAGGAAAAAGTTATCGTCAAAGAAAAAAAGAAAAAAAAAAAAAAACTGGATCACTACGGATTACACTTCATTGAAATTTCAATGGCAGCGTTATTCTATGATATGACAGTTTAATTCGAAAACTTTCAATTTAATTATTCACATTTTTGCATATTTTTTGTTGTTGTTATTGATAGTTTTGTTATTAGGTATTTGATCGATTAGTGCATATGCAAAAAAATCGGTAGGGTGTCGATGTTAAATACTTTTTCGAACAAGTTGTTTATGAAGAAGAGCATCGCTTACATAGTTTCGTCATAAAGCCCTTATCATTCATTGTGATAAAGTGCATGCCAACAGTAATGTGAGTGTAAATGTAAAAGTTTTTCGACACTGTATTCAACTTTGCATGTAAATTAATATTTTTGCATCATATTTGACATACTGCAGTAACGTAGCGTGGGTTTTATTTTTAATAATGCCAAAAAAGAGTAAATTTTTACTATAATTACCATAACTACCTTAATTGTTGAAATATTTTAAGAATAATAATCTTTTTTCAAGTCAAATTTTATTTCCAATCTTTTTTGCTTTATAAATTTTTTTCGATTTTCTAACAAAATATCAAGAAAATTTCCAATATAATACAACTTAACACTATAATACCCATAGAAAAATTGTTTTGCAGAATACACAGTTTTGAGTTTTGCATATATTGAAAATATTCTTGATATAGAAAATCGGAAAATATTTACAAAGCAAAAAAGATTGGAAATAAAATTTTACTTGAAAGCTTTTTTTAAATTATGGTAGTTATCTGAGTTGGAGAAATTCGATCTTATTTCGACAATTTCTTACCTTCACATAAATATTCACCATGATCATATGTATGACAATAATTTTCTCATTAAAATAAACAAAAAATACTTCTTTGAGATTCCTTCCATGCATCTTAATTAAGCTTAGAGTTAATCAATTTTCATTTATTATTTATTGTTATTTTGATATCACAGGAGTATTGATTTTCTTAGAATTCTCTTCTAAACTAATATTATTTATCTATAGTCTATACTAACTTTAGTCAAATTCTAAATTAATTTAACATTAAGAAGTTCGCAGTATTAGAAATAGATAATCAAAATATTCATATTTACATTTCTATATATATGACGACAAACATAAACAATGATTTTGACTATCACTCAATGTAATTGGTATCTTCACGCATTATCAACCTAAACAGCTTGAAACCTATTTGAATAACAAACATCAATTTTGGGACCATACTCCCTCGGTTGCTTTGTTTATATCAACAATCACATTATGAATCCCACTGGTGAGACCAAAAAAGCATTATCAGTTCCTTATATACTAAGAAAATATTACTACCATAATTGTTTTAAGGGTTGACTATACTACTGAGGGTACAATTTGGTGTATAAGCGCAATATGAACGTCTATATAATATGTATACTTAGTATATACAATTATACATACAGACATCCTAATGGTCAGTGTTGGGTAAATCATAAAACCAAATGTTAATTGTTTTATGAGGTGCATGTACCTACCGCATGTAATTGCCATTCATTTAATTGGATTGATCTTGTAATGTTAAATGCCAGATATTTTGGATAATTTTCTGTGTACACAGGTGGTGTTCAAATTATTCACAATTTCGTCTATATACAAAACGTGTCATTAGAAATGTAATAGTAGAAGTTAATTTTAAAACAGAAATCACCAGAACTGGAAATTACCATAATTTCTGAGTTAATTCATCAAGACATGATTATACCATTGTTACTCTACTCTAATGTAACGATAAACTCGTCAATATTTAATTATATTAATTTTTTCTTTTTTTTTTGTAAAATAATTTCGTATTTATTGTCTTTGGAATGGAGTATTTTAATTATGATTGAATAATGTAGACAGTAGGTACCTATCTATATTAATCTCCATTTTATGATTTTCATTAAAAATACTTAAAACAGATTTACTCCGGTTCTTCGTGAGATAATGTCCTTTTAATTTCCTTTTAAAGATAATATACAACCTGTAGAATAGTAATTTCACTTTGTTTTAAACAGATCTATCAACGTTGAATAAGTTTTTGTTTAATTTTATTTTAATCCTATTTTAAACAGAAATAACTTTGTAAACAAATCTCCTATTTGAATATAAAGCACGTCTACATGTTTTTAGTAGTTATATCTTAGATGTTTTAAGTGCTGCATTTCAATAAAACATTTCAGTAAGAGATTAGTTTTCAAAAAGGTAGTTTATCTTGAATTATGACTCCTTTAAAAAACATAAATTTTGTAAGGTATAGCAGTACTCTTATAATAAATGTTATCATTTTAAAACTTATACCGTAACAACAATTTAATTAGTGCACGTTTTTTTGAGATATTAAACTTAAAAGTTTATTAATTTAGAAGTGGAGAATTGGAAACGATACAAATTTTTTAATATCACTTTTGTGTACATTTTAGTAGAAAAATACAATAAGTATACGAATATATCGTCACGTCTATCTTTATTGTATATGTGTGGCAAATAGAACATTCAGCCAGATGTTACAATACAGAAGAAAAACCACACAAAATTCACTTCGAAATTTTATTTGCAAGAATGCAACTGAAATTAATCCCTGCTGTGGTATACATCACACCCCATTTAAGTGTTCACTTAAAGTTTAATTCAAGAAGCGATTTAAAATAAGGTTTTGAAATAGTTTTATGTGAAAAATGTACCCCAATGTGAATAAAATAATTTTAAATTTATAAAATAAAACTTTCCCCAAAACACTACATTAACTTTTTGAATTACAAAGAAAAGAAAAAAATTTCCCAAAAAAAATATGTAATATGCGGTAAATAGAACAATGTGAATGTTATTTATAGCTGGAAAAACTATTTATCATATATCATCTGAGTATCTGAGTAATATATACAAAATATGCAAAATACTAGAAAAGTTGTTTAAAAAAATACTTTAGCGTATACTTATATATATATAGTAGAATATGTATCATATTAATCGTATATACTTAACATTGCATTTATATTTTCTTCTATATTTTTATAAATGTTTTTTGGAATTTGATTCATTTTTTTATTTGTATATTGCATATGTCTACGTAAAATATTTATTGTACATTTTATGCAGGACAAAATCGAATCAACGATGGATGAAATTGAGGACAACTGTCCAATTGTCGTCGGCAATTCAAAAGAAGCCACCGCTAAAACGGGAAGATTCATTTTTGAAACGATTTTCAACAAGACAAATTCCAGAAACTCAGGTAAATATTTCGTATTTGAATTATTTTAGTTATACCTAAATTAAAAATCATAGAATAATTTTTTTTTTGTCCTCTTTATTATTATTAAATTAAAATATTTGATTGTCTATTCAATTTCATTCGAAATAGTAATAATAACGATTTTCTGGTTGAACTGATTAAAATTCATCGCAAATATTTCCTATTCAATCGAATTGAGACGATTTTTCACACCATAAAGTTTGAGTTCAAAGTTCTATCAAAAGAAAATAAAACTTTAGAACTTTCATTTGGTTTCTGAATGTTAAACTTCAGCTATATATTTTATCATATGACCCATTATTCATTGTATAGTCTATTATTTGAAATATGTTGGAAAGATAATATATGACATATGAGATAATAAAAAATGGTTATACATATTGTTAAATGAAGCAAACAATGATGCAAATAAATTTAAATATAATCGCTAAGTTTATTAATTTTGTAGCACAGTATTTAGCTTTTTGGTATCTTTCTCTACTCACTTTTTTTTTTAAAAATTAGTCTTGGTCTTGCACATTTTTCAAGATTAAGATATCTTCTACAAAAACAAGATCAAGATCCAATTTGACTTGTAGTCTTGGTCTTGCGTTTGCTCATCACTAATAGAAAAATTATTACTAATTAACTTAATTGTTTATTTTGATAATTTAAATTTTTTTTTTATTTTCTTGTGACATTCAATTTTTAAAAAAAATGGACTTATAAAATACCATAAAAAATATTTTTTTTAAATTCATATCTACTTTTATTACCTTTATTAAATTACTCAATTACTTCTTTTTTTAAATTTCTGATGGAAAAACCCAATTTAACAAGACAAAGATCCAACTCTGCGAGACCAAGGCCAAAGCATCTTCTACAAAAAAACAAAACTAAGACCAAGACTTGCTGCATTTGCTTATCACTAATTAGAATTAATCCAAACTGTCAATTTGTAATTTGTAATTGATTTATTGGCAAAAATTACGACATAACAGCTATATGTACGTAACAATTCGTAAATTAAGTATATATACTCGATGAACTTGAATTAAAAGTTATTAAGGAGTAGGTAAAGTTTCCAAAGCATATATTCATTTAATATGCTGATCCCAACAGAGATTGAAATTATTCAAAACAATTAATATCAAACGCTTAAATGCTAATTGATATATGAATGATATCGTTTTTAAAGACAGAAAACTACTTTACTACCAGGTATTTTGTACATAGAAACATATATATATATTGTATATAGTTAAATATGTAGTCCTTGATTCCTGAAAATCTAAAATCTATAATTAAAGCAATATCCCAACTGTGTGTGTATATATACATTGCGAAACCTCTGAAAAGCACTCAAGCATTACAACTTTTGATGTATTTATTGTGTGCTCAATGTAACATTTCAAAATTGGTACTAATTACATCGCACAGGAGCGTATTATAATACCTTAAAGCCGTAACATAAATATTACATCCGGTAATTTATTACATAGCTGAGTTTAAGGTATTTAGCGTGCCAGGATACCTAATTCAGAGGAAATTTAATTACTTGTTTTATGTCAATTTTTCATCAAGATTAATGGTTGACACAATATTCTTAAGTCATTATAAATATTTTTGGAATTATCAGGATGTCACAGTATACCAGAATCTAGATATATCTTTTTGTACAATATACTAATCGCTGAATTAGCGGTCCATAATACCTGTGACATAAAGATTTATGTAAATCATTAGTTTTATGTGATTTTACTTTTTCTTTTTTTCATTTTCAAATTTGATACTGCCGCTGAAAAGCTGAATGTTTATAATTACGCCATTTCAATATCCAATAACATTGTAATTTTCCCATTAACTTTAATACAATGAAATATCTAGTTGGTGAAAGAATGACACAAAAATAAACATTTCCGTGAATTTATATATTCTATACGAAGCTTTCAACTTAAATCTCTAGATGCCATCAAGGAGGTCAAGGTGTATTTTACAACGTCTTGACATTCTTTGTTTTATATAAACTGCACGTTATATACACCAAGAAGGAATGGAAAATTGTTGTGAAAACGTTTTGTTTTTTTTTTTTTTTTTTTCTTTTAATATTTTCATCTTTAAAGTATCATAGAAAAAAAAATCCACCGCACAATCTTATATGGAGTTATGTATACAATATACTATATAAAAACATAAAATGTAACAGTTTTCTATTCAAAATATCACATCGTACTATGTCACCTTTAATACATAAACGAGAGACGAAAATATATTCGAAGAAAGGATGATTTATGAATGAAAAAGAAAGAAAAATATACGGCCAATGAAAAATTCAAAATAAATAAATTTTTGTTGGTTTTTGTTTTTTTTTTCTTCTTCCTTTTTTCATTTTAACTAATTCCCTCTTTGGAACAATACCTTATATTACATGATTTCATATTTGAGGACATTTTTTATATAGTATGTCGCTGTAGAGATATAAGTACATATATGTATAGAGTATTATTATTTCTATATTACTATTACTATAATATGTACATAAAAAAGATGATATTCATATCACGTGGCATAGTGCGAGAAAATGATGATTTAGTGACAATATCTGTGGGTATGTGTTTGTATGTCTTTCTAAAAATATAACAGTTATGAGAAAACCAGTATAAATATATATATATATATATATATACATATTGTATAGAAATATATGGGGGCGTCAAGGTACTTTAAACTGCGTTGTTTTTCTTTAGTAAATCCTTTTAAGGGTTATGGGTGAACAAAACTTTATATCAACCTTTTACAAAAGGCAATGGATAGGTATCCTACTATTACTAGCAACAGCGATATTAAATATATGTATGTCATGATGGAAGGTTCTGCTGGAAAACAAGAATTTAACATAAAAAAGGAAAATGGCAAAAGTCATAAATTTTCTATATAAAAAGTTTTTTTTTTTTTTTTTGTATAACTTTGTTGAATGACATAAAAAATATTTTAAATTCAACAAAGGTTTTTTTTTTGTTTTCAATTCAATCAATATAAATTGATTGTTTTTTTGCCGTGGGTAAATAATAAAAAAAATATTCAAAACAAACTCTTCTTCTTATTATGTTTGATACAAATTAAAATTTTCACCCAAATATGTGGTATGAATCAAAGACAAAAACCACTGCTTGACCTTTAATAAAGCGCAGAAAAGCCGTGTGAAAAATCCCAATTAATATTGGAGCTGTTCCCAACATTACAACAATGTTCATTTCTCTTTTTTTTATTGCTAAGCCCAAGTACATAAATCAATAATATTTAAGTGATGGAGATTTATCGTAGCTATCTACACAAATCCATTATGGCGAAAAGGTTTTCCATTAAGTCAGCTAAGAATCCTGATGTCTAAATCTGGTATCTTGAATCCTGAATTGTAAATTTAATACCTGACGTTAAATCTCATTCATGGTCTTATAAATAAAATATAAATAAATATAGAAAAATCTTTAAGATTTTATAATACAATAGAAAGAGATAACCAAGTTGTATAATAGCCAAAGATAGATGGAAATCAATGAAATAATTTGAAAACATTTGGGTTCACCAATGAATTAAATGAAAATAACTACTATACAAGCATAAAACAAAATGTCTAAGTTTTAATGATTTTTATTGCTGTGAATATCGTCGATGAACAAATATAAATGATTATTATTACTTCACACCTAATAATCAATCACTAGCGGATCCAGACTCTTGGTAAAAGGGGGAGGATTGAAATATAATTTAACTTTCTCATGTTTTAATCTTACATATTACAATATTGTGCCATCCATAAAACATCTTTAATTGTTTCAATCGATATTCGATTATTCCATGCTTAAGACGTGCTGCAAGTTATAAGGACGCAATTGCATTGTCATTGCCATATAAAAGTAGTGATATGCAGAACGGATACTTTTAAGATTCAACCACGTACTCGGTTACTTTACATCCGTTATTTTTCAATAAATGTTAAGTTACTTTGACATTTTTGATGGGTAATCGGTAACTGAATGATGTTGTAGATACTCGTATGATTCGGATTTGATTTGATGTTGATAGTTGTGATGGCGTACTGTTTGAGCTTAACCTGTTAACCGGGGAATTATATTTTCAACTCATTTATAATGGGAAGTTTTTCCGGAGGAGGGGGAACTGGTTGGATGGCATAGGGGAAACCTCCTGAGAAACTTTTGTTTTGCAGTAACTTTCGCTCGCCCCTCCTCTTCTTCCTAGGGGCCTTCAAAGTTTGTATGGGAAAATGTCAAATTTTGACTTATCGCGCGTAGTTCTAAGGAGGGGGAGTGTGGAGTTCAATTTTTGTTCTGGAGAAATCGGTAGTCTTCTTCCTAGAGGCCTTTAAAGTTTGTATGGGAAAATGTCAAATTTTATCACTAGGTTGCTTACGAATAAGAAGATATTTTCCCTACCCCCTCCTACGGAAGTGGGCTCTTAAACTGAAATGTAATTCACCGGTTAACAGGTTAAAAATGTTCTTGACGAAAAAAGCCGTCATCCCCATGTCTTCCTGTTATGACGAAATATTTCGCCATACCCAGTTAACAGGTTAATAAATATGACTACTACTATACGTACTATTTACTATTTTGGTTTAATAATTGATATTGATACTAATGGATATGGAATGTTTTTGGTGCAATGTGGAAGGTATTGAACTGAATACAGAATTAATTCCTTACCAGTACCTTTTTTTAAGAAGGGTGTGCCACTTTCTTGGTTTCGCCAATATTGTTAATATAATATAATACAATATATACACACAAAAAAACCTACATTGTTAATATACCTACATACCTAATACAATCATGTATGTATGTATTGTATATAGTTTTAGCATGCAAATTCAACAATTCAACATTCATAATTCTAATGAATTGAGCATAAGAAATTTTTCTTTAACTAATCCCTACTACCCTTCGAATTAGACAACGTATGTATGTACATAAAACATATGTAGAACAATACCATCACTATAATATGTATAAGGGATAAATATTAATTAATTTTACATTCATGTCCAAAACTTTGAGGTCAAACCCCAAAATCATATTATTTAATTGAAATTGGGTAGATATTATTTATGAAGAAAACATTTTTTTTTAATTTTTTTTGTTTTTTTTTTTTTTGTTAAAGGAAACGATGGAAGAAACGGGATCGGAAAGTGCTTCTGGCGATCATGACAAAAGTCTGAAGCGACGACGGCGCTACAATCAAAAACGAAAATCGGTTGTAAATCCAGATGAGAATTTTTATTTCTATTGGCTAATGGTGCTGACCGTTTGCGTTTTATACAATTTATGGACGTTGATTGTACGACAAAGTTTTCCTGAGTTACAGGTTTGTGGGAATATACGATTTTGGTCAAATAAGTTGAGTGTGCGGTTGATTAACATAACAAATAATATTTGTTTAGGGACAAATACCATATTTCTGGTTTTGCTGTGATTGCCTTAGTGATATTATATTTGTTTTGGATATTGCCGTACAACTTCGAACTGGATATTTGGAACAAGGGCTTATGGTAAGTAAACTTAGATATACATATATATATATATATATATATATATATACTATATATTATTTAATAATAATTTACATACTTATATATGTATGTAGGTATGTACAATACAAACATATATCTATTTATGTATATAGACAAGATAGACAAAAACAAGAAGTTCGAATGTTAGATTTTATATATTATATGGTATATTCCTTTATCTTGAGTAAGTAAATATAATATAGTATTTTGGAAGAAGAAGGAGGAGAGGAAGAAATATTTCCATATCAGACCAAGTTAGTTTTTTTTTGGAATTTTCGTCTATCGGCCAAAATATTTTGAGAAAATTTCACGATAAATCTGTACCGATTTTAGGGTGATTCTACGTACGTACGATGTCAATTAACAGTGTCTTCTTCTAAAGATCCCTCTACTAGGATATTGTTATCCGATAGATTCTTTTGACTCTCACTGATACGAGTCTATTTTTCTATATCCTAATCGACGCGGCATAGGGCCAAAAAGTCGTTACCGTTGTTCGTGAATTGTATGTATCCGAGACTTCTTATTGCGGTTTCATTAAACAATGGTTTTTCAGCTATAGTAGTTTTATCTTGGTAGTTAGGGTTCACTACATATTAACCAATCCAAATTGTTGATCGCTTCAGTAAACATAGTATTCGAAGAAGTTCACACAACTATGTTGCCTAAGTAGTTTACTTAACTACTCCCTGATGCCCCGATATGTAATATAGGAACATTCAGGTTGCGATCCACAGCTTCCTTCCTTCTTTCACAAAACGGACTTGCGACCGTCTAACGCGGACTATACGTATCTATTGATAGAGAAAAATTGTAAAATGGCAACGAATTTCCTTATTGTACAGATAGTTGCGTAAAACGGAGTAAAAAATATCCTTCCTTATAGATATGTACCTTCATAATTCGTAGCGGGGTAATTAATTCGTTATGATTTGTCTTTAGTAATATTCTCCAAACACAAAATCAAGAAGTTGCGCCATTTTTTGTTTGTTTCTTTGTTTATAAGTTCAAAGAATGCCTAAATTTATTATTTAATTAAATACAACCACAATGGCAAGATATACATATAGTACCTACAAGAAGCGACGATACGATTGTTTTAACTAATTTAATATTTAAAGAACACTAGTTTTGATCACCATACTATACCTAGTTAGATATTTTGATTATAAAGTTTGACAGTAAAATTGATAACATTTACAACTTTGTTCATTTCGAACAACATCTTATATCTCACAATAGAAAAAAAAAGATTTCGAATACGATTTTGTTGTTGTAGATATATTGTTGTATAGATATACTACCTACTGACTTAAATATTTCATGGAAATTGTTTTGAAACAAAATTATCACTGTCTCTGACAACTTTAATTGACATTGAATTATTAATAATTTTAAAAAGGAAGTGCGGATATATAAATATCTTAGCTGCTTGGCTAGAAGATCTTTATACGAGATATGGCAATTATCACTTTCTTTACTGGTTTTGTATTATATATTTTCAAACCCTCCCTATTATAATAAATTTTAACAAGTTTTCTCTTTATAGAGACTTCAAAAACAAAGTGTATTATAACAGGAAACTGAATTTAATTAAAATAGTTTAGATTCATGAAATTTAACATTTTATAAGAAAATGCAAAGTTGTTCAGATTTATAATTAAAATCCTAAGTCTAAGAGATTAACAAAAGTTTGTATATATATGCTCATAGTTACGTGACATTAGATTAATGCAAATATGCAATATAAACGTGCCATACCCTATTAAACACTTAAACGCTTAAATATTCTATATATACTATACTTAGGCACTCATCCTTTAGGGCAGTGGTTGCTAAAGTGTGTTTCGCGTGCGGATCCATCAAAAATTCAATGGTTCCGTGTAACGTAATTGTCTTAGCGAATTTGATATTATTCATAAAAAAATAAGATTTATATTTAATATGTTTACATACATTTTGCTCTCTCAATGTCTCAAGCCTTGTCTCCATGACACTCCATTAACCAAAATCCGACCATACCATAATTGCATATCTATTTTTCATGTGTGTGTGTGTTTTCATCTCGTTTTTATGGATTGGTTGTTTCATTGAAGAAAGTTTGAAGTATCAAAACATTCGTTGGACAAATTTTCTGAGAATTCCGCGAACAATATAGTTGCGATAACCCTGATATAGGGTATATCATTTCATGTTGTTAAACTGTTAAACTTCTTGGTGCGCTCTTGTGTGAAAACGATTATGTCAAACAAATTTTACTGAAGGAAGTGCAGGCAAAAGTATATTTTACAACAATCATTATTTGTATATATGTAAGTATGTATGTATGTATGAATGCATATATTTGTATATACAAGGGATGCTAGGTTTCTGGTTGTTCTGTTGATACAAGACTTTAAACTTTTATACCGCTTCAACGTTCTAAGTACATCAAAAATAAATCGTAAATCATGTTCTGAATGAAAATGGTTTCTTATCTTCATACAATATGCATATACATTATTCCTGTCACATAACATTTTGATTTAAGTAATATTTAAATTTAAGAAAATAAATATCGAAAGAGGCTTTTTTTCTTAATATTACATTGTCGTCGTTATACGAAAATACGTTCGCGGATAAAACATTTGGTTCCTTAATAAATGTCTTATGGATGTGTAATGTACCTATGTATGCTTTAATTTTAAAATATATAAAGAACATTTCACAAACAGCTGTATAAATTTAAAAATAAAACAAATTTAGAAATTGAGATTAAATTTTGATGACATCTTGAATATATGTTTTGAAATGAGTTTTTTGTAATTAATTTTGAATGTAACAATATACAAAATAAGATAATAATCAGAAATAATTCACCTTATCAACAAACACTTTTCGTTAAGACGTCAATGTGTCTCTATATTGTTATATATATACTTGATTAGGGTCCTCTTCCTCGCTACTACTAAGTACATAGATCTCAGTGAAAAGTTTAAAAGATTTTCATTTTAACCATCAGATGAATGAATTAAATATTATTAGGGTTTAACAATTTTATAAATGGAAATTTTGTAATAAACAACGTACCTAAATACTAATTTAGAGAATATAATTTGAGAGTTATTTCGAAGTTTGACTACCACCACCAACAGCAATTTAGATTAATATATGTTAATGTTTCTTTTGCAAACTCAGTGCTTAAGGTTAGAGAAAAAAAAGGTAAGAAGTAAATCGGGTTAATTTGTTAATTTGAGTAGCGATATATTGCTGAAGTAAAAAAGTGAGTTTTTTTTCATGAGGGATAAATATACAGACAAAACGATGATTAATTAGGGTTTTCGTAGTACTTAAAAAAACATAAAATTACTCGAAAACTTTTGGATAAAGTTTTAATTATTTTTTTGAATCCAAAAAGTGTATTATTTTAATTTTAGCTTCTTGGAGCTAGATATTAAATTAGACTTTTGACCCTTTATTTAAAAAAAAACAGTTTTTCTTTCATTTACTCGTATTAACCGTTAGCCAAAAAAATAAAAAATAAAAATAATGTTATTATGCAACTTGTATACTTACTTATTCTGTCCAAACGGAGTTATTTATTGCATTTTTCCAAATAAGCCTGTGTTGTCCACACAACATCACAGTCCAAATGCATTTATATGTCAAATAGAGCTTTATTAGCGTACAGTCAATCTCCATTCTCTATATATTGCATATGAACAGAATTGATATCTATATTACTATTAGACAGTGGCGGTTCGTGAGTTTTATAGTTGGGGTTAAAAAAGTTAAGGCTGTGTAAAGTGGAAAAATGCCATAGTTTGTTTCAGATCAATTAATTTTAAACAATTTATAAATAAATAAAAAACACTTCAACCAATTTAGTTACTTATTTTAATGGTATATTTTGGTGAAGCGCTGCAGGTCCGATAAATCGATCGCGACGGCCATTAGGATGCCTCTTTATAAACAGCAACGATTTAGAGATATGGCTAGATTCACTATATTAGGATTCAATATTGCCCAATATAAAACTACTATATAAATCAACATAAGTCTCAATTCAACACAATATTTTTTTTTTAAATAAAAACGCCCCCTACATAAATAAAAGTAATTTCAAAGTATTGAATCAACATGATGCTAACATATTATTTGATTTTATTTGATATCCATTTCAACTCCATTCCCTAATGAACATTGGAGTTCTTTTAAGGTGGATTCGTTACCATACATATAATTGCCGATGAGTTTCAAGACTTGATTTAAGGAAAGCCAAAAGAGAGATAAAGAGCGTTAATCATTAAATGGAATTGTATTTAAATGTAAGGAAAAAGTCCGTTGATTTATCTATTTATGGTAATTTAATTTTGAGTAAAGGAAAAAATCATCAATATTATCGATTAAAAGGAAGAAATTGTAATTGAAGAGTCGTATTTATTATTATTGCCTATAAAATCTTTACTTTTTTACATTATAGCTTTTTTCTCTTACTTTAATATTAAAATACACAAATATAACAATTCCAGAATTTCTCGCAATTTATTTACTTTCTATATGAAGTTGTTATATTCACATCCGTCTCAATTTTACAAAACTTTAATAAATTTTCACTTTTTTTAACAGAAAACAAAAAGTAACACCTTCTGAAGTGGCTCCCCATTATTATTGCAATCCAATAAAGTTTTTCTATACAGTTCTAGATTATTCTAAAATATTTATAAAATGTGAAATAATTTACTTTTGAAAGAAAAAAAAAAAAAAAAATTCCAATTTCAAAATGATTTTGTTTCATTTATGTTTTCCATCCTAAATCCATTTTTTATCGTTTGGAATTTTTTCATGCAAATAGTGTTTATTGACAAGGGATAAATTAGGACTTAGGTACATCATCTTAAACTTTTTTGTTCATTTCATATATTATATATATGTATAAAAAAAATACTGTTCTTAGGCTTAACGTTTAAACCATCGAAAGTTCTTATATAATATTTTATGGATATTCGTTTTTACTATATGATTGGGAAATTGGGTGGAAAGGCCTTTTCAACCATAAATTATTTATGTGTATATCTACAATGTCCGTTGACGTCGTCATCATATCAACAACCCTCTAAGTATATTACACAGATAATGTTACATATTGTTGTCTACATTGCAATATACAATATATACATAGTTGATAGTGTAGCTTAACCTTTCATCGTTTGTTTCTTCTATATTACTATGGGAATTAAATAGGTCGGATAAGATCAAACCATATATGTATGTATATTATGTACATTATATGTACATAATAGCCTCCATAGGTAGTATATATTTTGGAAATGAATTTATTGTTTTCTGAATTATTATTACAGCCATAAATATTATAGGAAGGGATATTTCACTTTAACAGATATTTTATCTCAATTTTATTTAGAAATGAAAATTGAAAATTTCCATTAATATAATGGCTAGAAATAGAAAATAGGGAATGACTGTACTTAACTTACATAGACAATATACATACATATATATATGTAATCTAATGTTGAAGTCTGTAGTTTTATTTTTCCTTTTAAGGAAAAAATGAAATTGTGTAGGTAATTTTGTAGCTTACAAATTTCCTATTGATTTAAATACCAAAAATAAATATTTATTGTTTTCGGGAAATGTTCTCTGGCACACATCAGTAATCCGTTTCAAATAAAATATATTTGTGAAAAATAACTACCCAAAAAGAAGTTTTTAAAGAAATCCCCTCCTGGTATTTCAGTGTAAAGGGTAGGTAAAAATGTAACTTTTATATACAATAGATTTCTAAAAAAAATTAATAACAGAAGTACAGGATGATCTAACTACAGTTTCCGAGCTATAAAAAAAATAGAAAAATTTAAGGATAACTTCGGATTTTTTTTATTAATCAAACTTTTCATGTTACATACATTAATTATGAAAAATAATATCAATTAAATTAAAAAATGAAATGACCGCCTCGAGGTAATTTTCGATGACTTTTTTGTACATTTCGCACGAATCGACAAATTCTGGTATTCGGTCACATTTTTACTTACAACCGTAATATTTTCGGCTGAACGGACGCCACGATTAAGCACAGGCCTCAACCAATCTCAAACACTTCTAGTCTTCACGTTGCGAATTGTTCGCTCAGTAGAACGATGAAATTGACCATAATCTTCTAATCTTCCCGTAAATTTCGTTACTCAATTCGTACAGAATTGTTGAATTGAATTATTTTATCCCGTTGAGCGGTCCGTTTCGTAATTGTGGTCTTGGAAACTAACATCTAACACTTTGGACGCGCGTGATTATTATTAACAGCTGATTTACAATGCTGCCAACATAGAAAACTCGAATTGGAACATCCTGTGGTAGATGAGTTGTTAAGGGGCAAATTGCAACTTTTTGGACCTTTAGAGCTTGTATTGGTATCGAAAGTGTGTTATTTTTTTATTATAAAACCAATCATTTCGTAAAAGCGGCTGTATGAATGTTTAATTTAAAATATTTTATTCAAATTGAAATAGCTTATCAAAATTAAATTCATTTGAATAAATCAATAAAATGCCTGCAATAAAAAATATACCAAAACGCAAAACCATATACATACATATACAATACACATAACATATATATGTATATCTAAAGAATAAGAAAAATTCAAAGTCAAAAAGTTATCTTACACTCGTATAATTTCCACCCGTATTTTATCTGAACATTTTTATATATTATTTGAAATTTTTCTGTCATACATATGTTTATATATACATACATAGATACTTATATACTTGTTATACCTATATAATACATAAATACCTACCAATGTATCTTTCATGAATATAACGAACAAACAAAACAAAAATTCTTTTCAGGTTTACAACGACAAGAAACTAGCAACCCATTACATGCGTTCCAGAAAATTTTTATTAGACTTGGCAGCATTGCTACCGTTAGACTTACTACAAATTAAATTAGGAACTCAACCCTTATTAAGATTTCCACGATTTTTAAAAGTAAGTTTTCTTCTCTTTCT
Organism: Platyura marginata; assembly: GCA_026745375.1. NCBI lineage: Eukaryota > Metazoa > Arthropoda > Insecta > Diptera > Keroplatidae > Platyura > Platyura marginata. The sequence continues at coordinate 123,278 of JANSTT010011111.1, read as the reverse complement.
TTGTTTTATCCTTTTTTATTCAAAATGTTAAATAACCATTTTCTTACATTCTTCCGTTCTTGTAGGTTTATAGATCTGTAAAGTTTTATTACATTGTTGAAAGTAGGACTGTCTGGCCGAATTTATGGCGCGTAGTTAATTTAATTCACATTCTTTTAATATTAGCTCATTGGTTTGGTTGTTTCTATTTTCTGCTATCTGAAGCGGAAGGATTTCAGGTAATTATATTGTATATTTAACCCTCTTATTTACTTTTTCTGTTATTTATGTACGATAAAACTTTAAACCAAAATTTTACCAATTTGCCACAATCCCCAATGGAAAATTCCATTATTCACGAGAAAAACAGAATCAATTATTTCAACCAATTTATTTTCATGTTGTTGAATTTATACAGGGAGACTGGGTTTACCCATATCGTCCAGGCGATTATGCAACATTAACGAGAAAGTATTTGGGAAGCCTGTATTGGTCAACGCTGACATTGACAACAATTGGCGATCTTCCAACACCCGAAACAAATGCTGAGTAAGTTTATATTTGTTGTTTATCATGTTCTGTTTCGGAATTGTATTTTATCTTAATTGATTTATGTAATTGTGCAAAAATTACGTAATTATATAAAATATAAAGAGAATGTTTGGTAGTATAGAACCAAAAATGTTTAGTCATTAAAATTGACTTTAAAATTATTGATTTTTTTTTTTCTCGAACCATTTTCAAAAATATTTTTTTATTATACATGAATTCATTGGTTTTTTCCCATTATTGACATACATAAGGTTATGCCATTGATTTTCGTTAATACATAAAGAAATTTCAAATTAACACAATTTTCGTTGAACAACATCTGTTTGCAAATTTGTTTTTTTGTACCATTCCCTCTCCTATACCAGTCCTATACAATAAATACTTTTACTTTTCTTGTTTTTATTTTTATTTTCTTTTGAGAAAAATAAATATTTTCCTGTAGAAGATAATTCAACAGGAATAATTGGAAATCCGTCATTGGCGTCATTCTATTACTATTTGTAGCTAACATTATATATTTCTCGCCTTCTTCACCATAAATTTTTCCTTATCCCCAAAAAAATTGAATAAAACTCTCGAACGAACGAACATTAATCAATATTTTTCGTTCGCATGAATTGCTTTACATTAAAATAGTTGAATAGTATGGCCATAGTATAGATTATAGATATATGTACTTACCTATAGTTATATAGTATTTGTATTAAGTAGTAAGCAATAAAAAAACATTTATTGCACTATAAAGTCACGTTTCGATGATCATAAAATTGCGCTGTTTGCGAAAAAAAACTTCTTTTTTTTTTGGAAGAAAATCATTATTTTTCACTTACGTTACATATTGGGTATACGACATATAACTAGATAGGGATTAATTTCCCATTAGGACTATAGACACGATATACCTAAATCTACACATAAAAATTATAACAATTAAAATTGATCCTTGTCCTCAGTACAATTATTATATAATTTTGGACAAAATAAATATATTCGAACAATATAGAGCTAATCTGTACAACATAGTTTTTTTTCAATATTATTGTGGACTTAAGTCACTCCAGTTAGATTTGTGGGAAACACAAAAAAAAGTAAGTAAGTTTTTCTACATGTCTCCATTGAATCTCTCATATTATATTCAAATTTTGCTTTCTTGTTCGATGCGCTTATTTCTCAACTGTTTTATGCGCTTCCCCCAACTAGACTAGACCTACTAGACTAGATAATTGTTAAAAAATACTCTCTATATGCTACTTATATAATCTTTAGCGTCATTAAACGTCAAATCAAAACCTTCGAAGGAGCTGTTGCATAATAATTTATCACGTCTGAATTTAAGAATATTTTCGCTTTAAAATAATTTTTTATTGATTTCAGTAGGTGGTAGGCAAATTTTGTGGAAAATTTATATTTACATTATCTAATGGTTCCTTTAGAAAAAAAATTTAAGTACACTATATTAAGGATAATCTATCTGAAATAACCATTTATCATAATGGAGCTATTGAAAGTTTTCCGATCAATAAATTTTGCTAAGTAAAATCAACATCATTATATTACATGCATATGATACCAAACAACAAAACATCTCACCCCATTCCAATCTTGCCATATACCTCTAGCAGCATACTTAAACTTATTTTTTGGACATTTAACTGGTCTAACAAATATTTTCGTTTAAGTTTGGAAAACATATGAGCCAAAAATTACGGCCAAAATGGACATAATATATGATTTATGAACAGTCTTGGACTATATTTGCCTTATTTTTTTTTTTTTTCTTTTTTTCTTGAAAGAAACTTAAATGCTTCCGAGTAGAAAAGTTTTTGCATTGTTTATGATGGGTTTGGTGTATGAAGCTGTTCATATTTTATGTCAAGAATGTGCATGAAATATAGAGGATTCCTCAGAAATTCACATATTTTTTTATTAGTGGGTATGAAAATGAATTTTTTTTTTACATAGTCAAGGCGCCGTGTAATTGATCATATACTATATATACGAGTTTAATGAGTAATCTAGAAGCAAACGTTGACCTTTTTGCGCAAAAAATAATTAAAAGAAACTTAGTAGCATAATGGTTAAAATAGTTGTGCTTTGTTATTAAAAATGCAGAAATATCTATTGATCTTTTGTTATTTTGATATGCATATGAATGTGGGTGGCTAAACAATAAAACTTGCAATTATTTGTAAAGTCAACTGAAATCAAAATGTATAGCAAAAAAAAAAAAAAAAAAAATTTCTAAAATACTCGTAATGTAATATCGAAATTTTCCCCATATCCAAAATTCACAATCCAATTTAATTATATAACCAATACAACAGCTTGAAGGCAAATCAACAAATAATGACTAATCAAAACCATAAATAGCATGAATAGAACCAATCAATAAACCACAAAAGAAGCACTTGTTCCGTGTTCATATTTTTACCATATTGATGTGCCACACAATCGTATATCGGAATCAAATCCCGGGCTGTTTGATGTGTTATTCATGTGTCGAACAACAAAGCAAAATGCATATTCAACATTTTTTCAGTGAAAAAAAAAAGTTTTTTTTTTTTTTTTATGAAATCTAGAAAAGAGGCGCATTTCAGTGGAATGGGGGATAAAAGATTGAATGGAAACATAAATTCTAGGATCTACTTAACTGTAGGCTGTATGTATAAATAAAGGGTTTTGACCCATTTTATACTGTCTAACTGCAAATTAACGTTACGCTTCAGTAAAGAGTGAGCTTTTTTTTGTTGTTGTTGTTGTTCTTGTTGTACAATCAATGTACAATGTACATCGATTAAACCTTTATAGGGATGATAATCAAGAAAAATGGACAAATAGCAGATCAATTATTATTGTTTAAGTTTATGTTATTTTTGTTAAAAAAAAAAATCGGGATTTTTGTGGTAATTTAATATATAAAATTTTGAAATTCCCACAAAAAATCCCAAAAATTAAAAATATCCCGATTAAAAATTCCCTACACACAAAAATCCGACATATTTATTTAATTTATTAATTTATTATTCATATTTTAAGACCTTCATCATCGGCGGACGGTCCCCGATCAATACCTAGGCGTGGATTAAAATCGCGATTACTACAATTTGCTTCCAACTATGGGTATGATATTTATAGTAAAATTTTATTAAAAAAAAAAAAAAAAATTATTTATATCGCACCACCCACAACGAATCTTGGAGGCTGTCCGTCGATATGAAAATATTCATGATACATTTTTTTTTTCTTTTTGTATAATTTTAAAAAGTGGTACCAAATAAAATGATTATTGTTAGTAGTTAATAGCTACAAAGCATGATTGTGACTGTGTTATTAATTTAAAATCAAAGTTTTCGAATAAATGGCAGCCTTCAGTTTTTCGTATTTTCGAATTAAATTTGTTGTTAGAAATTTTGTGGATTGAGCGATATAATTGAAATTAAGTTTTAAATATTCGAAAACTTTGAAACTCTATTAACTTTAAAAAATAATTTAAATTAGAGATTCCCATACACTACAAACTTTTTAATTTTTGTTTTTTTTTTTTCTAGGTATATTTTCACAATAGTCAGTTATTTGATTGGTGTTTTCATATTTGCAACAATAGTCGGTCAAGTGGGCAATGTTATTACAAACCGAAATGCCAATCGACTTGAGTTTGAACGACTATTGGACGGAGCCAAAACCTATATGAGACACCATAAGGTAAAATCGATTGGATAAATTTTTATTAGAAAAAAAGGTACACTAAAGCCTGGTTCGATAAAAATTATTTACTTAGGTCCCTGGTGGAATGAAAAGGCGTGTATTGAGATGGTATGACTATAGTTGGTCCCGTGGTCGTATTCAAGGTGGTGGCGATATAAATACAGCTTTGGGACTTTTGCCCGATAAATTGAAAACAGAGTTGGCGCTTCATGTCAATTTGAGTGTTTTGAAAAAGGTTTGTTTTTTGTTTGTTTATTTGCAATTCTTTTTTTGACTATTTTCAAATGCAATCCATACCTCGCCTTTGTTTTAATTAAAGTTTCACAATAGCAACTTTAGAAATTCTAAGCTACTCCCGTAGAATTAACGTCTTCCTCATTATATTCATGTGAGATAATAAAATAATTGCCAATTGATAATAAAATTAAGAAACACTTTTGCTCGCTTCATTTGTAGATTTCAAAAATTCAAAAAAAGACTTTTTAGTACACTGCATATGATGATTTAACAAGATGATTAAAATGGTTTTTAAATAACATTTCTTATTAACTTCATATAAGAAATTTCGAAAATTTTGTTCGCTTCGCTCATAATTATAGCATATTTTTAATAAGCTCATTAGTTAAGAATTTTAATCAATATGCAAGGCCAATATATTATTAGGTATGTTGTTTCGAAGGGGGTTATGTATAAACTTTAAAAAGGAAGTATTCCAAAAGATTCAAGTTAATATGTACGAGAGTATACCCTCAACAACAAAAACAACAACAACAAAAAGATATAAAATGAATAAAAACGTCTATACGACTTTATGAGTAGAAAGTAATCTAACATAGACTTACCAAGCCGATTATCAGTACAATATTTACAAAGTAAAACAAGATGATAATAAATTCTATGTAATATTCTCCAATTATGTGATAAATGTAATTTTTGCCACATATAAAAACAAATACCAGTCATGTCAATTGGCTAATTAAACCATATAAGACCCTTAAATGAGCATTCTTATATAGTAAATTGCATATAAGTTGTAATGTCAAGCTTATGTAATATATAAAATTTTTCTGTATCATTATTCTGTACAATGTTTTCCTTTCTAGATAGTAAGTACATATACGAACACTTAAGAAAACTATCAGAAGATAGGAGCCGTTCATTATTCCCATACCAACAGCACACAATTTTTGAGCAGTCAATGTGAAAAATACATACCAAAAAAAAAAAGGGGTGGAAAGAAAGCTTAGAGTATGTGTGATGATGAAAGCTCATCATTCCTCATTAGCTTTTGTTTGTAGATAATATGTCCTAAAACTCCTAACTCGTAACGCTAAACCTTTTTTATTAATGATACACTTACAAAGCAAATAAAAATTTAAAGGATCTTTGTTAATATAGGTGACCATTTTTCAAGAGTGTCAGCCAGAATTTCTACATGATTTGGTGCTAAAAATGAAAGCCTATATTTTTACTCCGGGCGATTCAATTTGCAGGAAAGGTGAAGTGGCTCGTGAAATGTTCATTATAGCTGATGGGATATTAGAAGTACTTAGCGAAACGGGAAAAGTATTAACGACGATGAAGGCTGGTGATTTTTTTGGAGAGATTGGTATATTAAATTTAGATGGTTTGAACAAGTAAGCAAATCATGAATATATACAGATACACATATGTACATACATTTATTGTTTATATGATGATGTAATTGTTGTTAAATATTTATATATAAATAAAAAAACTAATTATAACAATCGTATGACATAGACGTACAGCTGATGTTCGATCAGTTGGCTATTCCGAATTATTTTCATTGTCACGCGAGGATGTATTGGCTGCTATGAAGGACTATCCGGAAGCGCAGGAAATTTTACAGACACTTGGTCGAAAACGTTTAATGGAAGTAAGATGTGTGAATAAGAAACATGCTAAGAATCTCGCCGAACGGAACAGTAATGCAAGTAACTTGCTACAAGCTCAAGTAGATAATAGTTGTGAAAATAGTACGTCTAAACGAATTGTAGATAAACTTCGAAGTGACGTCAAGGGAATTAGAAATGTGCTAAGGAAATCACGGTACAGTCATCGTATAGTTGATCACAATTGAGAAACGTTTTGTGATCGTTAAAAATATTTTTACAGAAATGGGCGACGAAGTAACGAATCAATAGAACTTCAACCGCTTCACCTCTCCTCAGGCACAATAAAAACGCCAAAAGGTGTTCTCCGACGTATGCCCCGTGTACGCTCTGATGAATTGGCCGGCGATGCTGACGAACATGAATACAAAGAAACGACACCCAGTCCCATTGGTGCCGGTTTACCATTATTGCAGCGACTTCGTCTACTTAAGGAAAAACAAGTCAGTTTTTATTCATTTTGTCACATAATAATTGTTAGTGTTGTGTAATGGTAAAATTACTATAGCAATCCTATCGTTGAGCTATAAATATTTTTTTAAATTTGATAATAGGTAAACCACTTCCCCCCCCCTTTAAATTTATAGTGCTTACCTATAGAGTAGTTAGGTCTTTAAAAACGTAAATTTGAAAACAAAATAATTATACACTCAAATAGGAGAAAAAATATCGAAACTTCATGAAAATTAGGTAAAAATCTCGTCGAAATAACTTTATTATTAGAAGATCAGTGGAAAGTAATATCTTAAAGTTTACTATAAGCACACAAATTTACAACTAGAATTAAAATGTCCTTCGAAACAACTAAAATTGAAATTTATTAATTCAATACTATATCAATACTATTTTTTTTTTATTAATACGAAAAACGAATAAAGAAATAAAGTTACTAATGACACGATACTTTTATACCAACAACAATAAAAAATCAAACCACAAAATTGAGTAAACTACATACATTTTTAGTGCGATATTATCTTTAATCTTTAATACAATAACTTTATTCTTTTGAAGATTTAAACTTCATTTGTTGATTCACCAGCATGGCACTCCATTTAATAATAATTCACTTGTGTTTATATAGAGGGAGGTCTAACATTAGCTATTGTTTTTGTTGGTAGAAGACGCTTATTTTGAGTACACAATAATGAATTGATGTAGATACTTTTTGTGTGTTTGCACAGAAATATCGCCGTTTTCTTATATATAAAGAAATTTATGTGCTGTAATTTGACAAGACTTATAATAATAATAATTTGGGATTAATTTGAATTTGATTTATTATTTATTATCTACAAATATATTTGCCGACATGTTTATTGTGTATATTCGTGTCAGCGTTGCATCAAAGGCCATTTTGTAACTTTGGTATGGAATTTGTGACGCCCCTTATTATTCACAATTGAACAAAATCAGTTAAAAACATAGACAATTGGCCAGGCACAATGAACTCCCGCGGAATCAAGTGCTATGGGATGTTTTGAATCAGGTCTAACTCAATATCTGTCTAATATTCACAAAATGATATTATCTTTTTTTCCTTTGGTGGTTTGAGACAATAAATTCTATACAAATCACTTTAAATCTTCACGAATCAGTTGATTTTTTAATTTGAATTCAGATTTCCGTTAGATAATTCCTTAGATTTTCGATGTAAGTCTCTTATAAAAATTATTTCTCCTAAACTACGGGACTATTGTTTTTTTTCAGTTAGGTACTTCGAATATCTATAAAAAAAAAATATAAAAAAAAAACATTATATTAGTAAAAGATTTTTTAAAAATCAGGGGATTAAACTTTTGAAATTACACACAAATTAAAGGTGAAGTTTATACGAATCCACCGATATTCATTCAACGGCAATTTAAGCCGTCTTCAGGCATTCTATAGTAAATGTGGGATGATTCACAAATTAATTGAAAATGTTAAAATTATTAATTTTATAATCAAATTTATGAAATTCGACACAAAATGTTTGTTCAGATTTCCTATCATATAAATTTCTTCCTTTTCTCTAAGTTTTTAATAAATTCTATTCAATTTACTCAATATATATTTGTTGTAGAGAAAGAAATAAATAGGAATAAAGTCGTACTAGATAATAAATAAGTACTCATACAGGTGGTTATATTATAATCGATGTAGCCCAAAAATACTAATTTTATTCTAACAAAATTCGAAATGAACATCTTATAAGTCTTTTGCAGTTTATGTGGTTGAAAATAATCTTATCATTTTATGAACTGAAGTCGACTTAAGTTGTTTTGACAAATGGTCACAAAAATATTCAACGATTTGCCTGTGCAAATTAAATTTTAGAACATTGAACGTAGGCATATTTATGTACCTTTATACGTATTACGTACAATATAGGTACATATCTCATGAATGGGTTTATCAAAAATAAAGATTGAATTTGTAAGTTTTGTAAATATATTGGTAGCGAAATCCTAAATAAATGTTTGCCAACCTTTATTATTTTAATATAGATACTTTCTACGCAGTATGAATGGAAGCAAAATTCCTAAATTATTATTTTAACTCCTTCATAATTTGTTTGTACATATACAAATATCCGTATAGAAAGTGTAAAGGATGATATATTTTCGATAATTTAGTTACCCTTTATGTAATAGTTGAAGTGCCCAAGGTGTCTATTTTTCGTTAAAAAAAATTATTCAAAAATAAATTATTAATTAATCCTGTTTTTATGCAACCTTTTTTTTTTTTATTAGGAAATTAATGTGAAAAAAATTATAATCCAAATGTTATACATTCAGTTGAGCTAGAGATTTAAAATATTGATTATATGAGTTCTTGTGAGTTCTATACGATCGCAGCAGCATCTTCCATAGAAAATTTCTAACCGCTATAAATATTTTCGCTCTTTCCCCTAAAGTACTCGTAGGTATATATAGCAGTATGTACAGGCATTTAGACGGAAAATACGGTCTGCCAATATTAATTATGAAAAAAATAACTTTTTATAACTTCATAGATAAAAGTATTGGCATTTTCTTAGCCAGACTCTTAAAAAAAAAAAATAATAAACTCGTTATATTCTAACAACTCTATTCTCTACGACTACGTCTTCAAAAAAATGACTGGCAAAGTCAATTATGAATTTTTTTTTTTTTCCTGGATTATAAGTCGTTTTCATTTACTTTTATTCAATGTTGTCATAATTTTCCACATTTCCCATTATCAACTCATATACTGAATGAACAGCTAAGTAAAGATTATGCACGGCATGGAGCTTAACGTATATATTCCAACATATGGTTATGGAAGGAAAATCTATTTGGTATTTCAAGCGAGCATTTAATATATTGCTTGTGATATACGAATACGATGAGTATTATGCCTAAATGAACCATAATTGATTCATAATTAGATTATTAGATAATTACTCGTTTGTTTTGGTATTAATATACCAAAGCAATGTACCCACATACTACATGGATCAACTTAAGAAATTTAATTCACTTTTGATCATCAATTTACATATATATATATATATGTAATGTACAGTACAACATTATTATGCTACACATGAAAGCTATTTTGAGTGCTGTTTTATGCAGCTATTAAATGAATATGATGAAGCTATTTGGAAACTTTGTGGTTTATTTGTGGTATTATTAAAAAAAAATAAAGGGACCAGTTAATGCTATAAAATGTCTTTGTACATAATTAGCATAAAGTTAAAATATTGGGCAAGAGTTATAAAAGACCAGAATAGACGATGTTCTATATAAGTATCTGCATATTACCATATCAAAATTGTTTAGTAGTTCGATAGTTTTTTTTTTTGGTCAACCGTACGAATTAAATGATTTGATTAAACGATAGAGGTTTTCTTTGTCAAAATTCAATCAAAATAATTTGTAAAAAGATAAATGGATCGATCATCAAAGTCAACAAAATCTAGAGAGAGAAAAAAAAAACCATGCTTTATGCACAATTCACTGGACTTTTAAAGAGTTTATAGAGAAAAAATTGGAAGGATGCCAAAAATCTCATTGAAATTGTTTAATGTAGGTACTTTAATGTTATCGTTTTGTTCGTAGTTACTACACCTATACGAAAACAAATCAATTGTATATTAGTGTACATATATTATTATACTCCTAGTAATTATAGCCACATAAATAAACACAAATAATACACACAACCTACCATATTTAGATTGTAACAAAGTAATTATCCTTTCATGCTTAGTATGTGTGGTTTTTGTTGTATTGTGCACATAGGATCGCGAAGAGCGAGCTGTAAAACCTGCACCTCCACTGATACCACCACTTCAAACTCATGTAACATCTGCCGTTTCACCACAGCAATCCATCCAGGAAGAGCCTGAGCGAGAGGTCGTGGGAGCTGGTTTACCACTAATGCAGCGGTTAAAATTACTAAAAGCTAAGGAAGAACGTATAGCAAAGGAAAGCCAAGGAAAGGTATATTACATTTGTTGTTTTATATACATCAGATATGATTTTACGCTAAAATTTTAGATATTCGTGCAATCGTCTCAAGCGACATCAGCAACAACGCTATCTCTCAATGCTGGTACTTCATTAGCTCCAACAAAACCACCAACTAGCCCATTAACGAATATTGCTAGCTTAATTCCGTCCCCTGCCACGAAACCAGCCTTAAAAGTTTCATTTCGCGAACGCATTAAAGCCTTACAACAGGATAATGCCAAAACGTCGGAGAAGGAAACAAAAAGTGATAAAAGTGAATTGAAGGAACAATTAATTTCTAGTGCATCTAGTAGTAAAATAAGTAAACCGTCCACACTTTCAATTAAAGATAAAATTAAACAGTTCGGTCATAGTCATATCCTTCCACCAAAAGCAGCTGAAGAGCCACTTAAACCATGGTCCAAATTGAAATTGGCTACAGTTGTCAGTACTGGTGGAAGTTACTCAAGTCTCAATAACAGTATGAATGAAGGATCGCCAACCGAATTGCGTCCTATTCTCGAAGGGACATTTATTGCTGAACGGAATATAACATCAAAAGTATCTAGCGAACGTGTGTGTGCCAGTGATAGTGAAATAAAAAATGTGCCAAAATTGAGGTTAAAGCAGAAACCATTTAAAGTACAGAATGAGCAAAAGAACTATCGATCTGTGGACGATTTATCGCCCGAGTATAGTGGCCTTCCTTTTGTTAAAAAATTGAAAATATTAAACGAACGACAAAAACTCGCCGAATTAGAATCCGTCATACAAACACGAAGCTTTAGTTTAGATTGTACTGAATCTGGAAGCGGAACAGATCTTATGGAACCATTAATACGAAGTCACAGCGAAGCATCCGGTATGGGACGTACGAAAGTAAATCATGTTGGACACCAAAATGTGGCCGGTGCGCCATTGAATATTCCTCAGTGCCTACATTCCCCACTCAGTCCCGAATCCAATGAAACACTAGAGCGGCGACATCTCAAAAGCATATTAAAGAAATTATCGGAAGAAAAAAGCCAACAGCACGGTCATGATTCAAGCATACCGGATTTAAAAGGTTTACTGGCGGCTCCAACAGTAGAAGGGTACGTCGCTAGACACAGCAAATTTATGAAGAGCGTAACCTTCAATTCAACTCTTTCTAGTCCCCCGAACAGTGCTCACAGCGCTGTTGAAGCTATTGAAGACAGAAGCCTTTTTCCAGCTTTAAACGCACAACATATAGACTCAACCACACCTCCAACTCTCGAAACAATAGAGGATAGTACAAATAGGCTACAAGATGATAATCAAGAACATTTTGTAAATAAAGGTTCAGATTTATCACCGAAGCGGACTCCATTTATTGCTAAGAAATTCATAAAAGGTAAACTTGAACATAAACTTGGTGTCAGATTGATGTAGTCTTGCTATTTATCAAAAAAAAAAAATATATATTAAACACACACTTCTATCTTCCTTATCTTGCTTAGATATGTTTCAGATTATACGTAACAACACAGTTTTCGTTGGTTATATGCATTAATGTTGTTTTTCCTTCTTAAGTAGTGGGCAGACAGAAAAAAAAAATCTTACTATTGATGATTTTTGTTAATTTTTGTCAGACAATGTAATTTTTGTTTTTTATTTAAAATCTATTAGACTTTAGTTGTCGAACGGCTTACCTACAGAGCTTATTAAAGGTAAAGAATCTAAGAGATATACCATGAACTGTCGATCAATATCAATTAAACTTCCAAATTATATTAAGCCAAGACTAACAGATCAGTTTTTTTATTTTCATTCCTCAAAATGGCTACTTTTATCCTTAAAGTAAATTTTAATATTTTCTGTCTGCTCAATACTAATATTTGTGTCACTTTCTGGAGCTATATTGATTTTGGTGAAAGTTAAACGTTTTTAATATGTAACTAATGTACTAAAGTCTCTCTAAAAATATATCCCCTTCATGTACTAGTATTAGTTAGTTTTCCCCCAAAAATTCCCCAAAGAATTAAAACGAAATACCTAACCAAATTTGATGTATTTAATATTTTAAGTTTGTATGTTTGGTAATCAGACAATTTTTTTTTAATTCGTACCCTAACTAACCTAACTGTTTATTTGTTTATCTATTGAACCTCATTTTTTTTTACTTCTTGACGTTTGAAAGAAAATTTATTTAATTATGATTGTGTAATTATGATTTCATTGTAGGGCCATAAGCAACAAACCCTCCGGAATATTGGCACGATAACTAGAAAATAAAAAAAAAGGTTTTGTTGATGCGTTCAATTGACTGAAATCTCGTTTAAATTTAAAAAAAAATATTTAAGGAAAATTTCAAAATCAAACTATCTCCTATAAACTTGACAAAAAATGATCAATTCTTATAAAAAATACACATACACTTATACAAACTTAACAAAAACAAGCATCGTCTAACTTTCACCAACTCTAAGCTTTCATATTGAAAACTTTAAAACTAAACCATTTAACTGAATATTATTTGCCTTTTTTAATTTCAAGGTTCAATCGAAGAACAAGAATATTTTGGAGAAGTTCTTATTGGTATAAAACAGGTGATACAAAATCATTTGCGAGAGGTCCAGGTTAAATTCCAAGATCGTTTTATAAGCTTGGAAATGGACATTCGACACCGAGACGATATCATAAATCAATTACAAAAACGAATTCATGAATTGGAACAGACGCCAATGACGCCAACAATTGAACTAAATAGAAATGGATCATCGGGAACTGGTAGTACTGGTTCATCGGGTGAAATACCATTTGTGGTAAATATTTTGTGAATATTGTCCGATAAAATTGATACGATTTGTTTTTTAATATTGCCCCAGAGAGGTGATTCGGTAGACACAATATTTGTGTCTTCGCCTCCATCGGAATATGAAAAAACTCGAACAAAAGTAAAGTCTAAAAAACGAAATTCACCACGACGGCAAAATATCGAATGCCGCTCAAAAGATGGAAGTAGCGAATCTATACATTCGTCATATCGAGGATCAATGATTGCAGATCGATCCGGAAATATTACGGGATTATCGGAATCGGTCGTATTGAATATCGATCATAGTTCGAATACGAGTTCCAGTTCAAGTGATTCCCATTTGGGCGAAGAAGCGGACGAATTCAACGATGGCGACAACGATGATGAGGAACTTCACTGTGACGATTGGGAAATACGAATGTTGGCGGCCGAACTGAATCGACGTGAAAGTAAAAGAGAAGACATCAGTTCGGAAGGGTATAGTGATCCAGATGAAAGGGGTGGACTTCTTCGTAGACGTAGAAAAAAATCTGAATCTCTCGATACTGATACAGAGCTAAGTGATAATGAATGTGATTTGCTAACGAGACCACGTGCTTCTAGTTTAGATCATCATAATATAAGGCGACAAAAATGCAAGGGGGTATTCAAAGCAATGAGTTTCGATAGAGACAAAGATCGACTTTGAGAATTAAGATGTGAAATTTGTATATACGCAACGATTGGTACTTGAACGCCATTTTATTTAATTATTGTGTTAAATTTTGCACATTTGTTATTAAATATTAGGTTAACCGTATATTTTGTAGGTGTTATAACGATTAAATTAGCTATAATATTAGTCGTTATAAGTTACACTATATATATATATACATATATATATTCATTATTATTATGTAGTGTTTATCATTTTTAATGTTGTTTAAACATTTAGCAATAAATTTTACGAACAATAACAATTAAATTAACATTTTAAAATTTTATTATTATAAATTACAAATTATAGTCTGTATATGTAAATTAGTTAAATTTAAGTTAATTAAAATTAAAATTCAACCCTAACACGAGAAAACGCTTTAACTATAATTAATTAATAGTTTTAATTATTTAGTCATTAAGAGATGTTTACACAATAGTTGAATTATCATTGTTAAGTAATATTTTTGTAGACATTTCCTCTACTAAACTATCTACTATCTATGTATCCTACAAAAAAAAAAAAAAATAGAAAAGAAAAGAAAAAAAAAGGGTAAATCATTGAAGCTATACGTAGGAAGTCCCTGTAAGCTCTGCCCTTATTAAAAAAAATAAAAAAATAAATAAAACATCGCCTTTTAACAATTATAAATATTTATATACCCAACCTACATATAAAAACATTATTCTCTTTAGGCTGTTAAATGTTTTAATTATGTAAATGTACCTACTCATCATGTATGTATACTTCTTCTACTCACCCCCTATATACGTACACACACATACCTACATACATAAATATATAATTAATGAATTTTGATATCCGTTTTTATTTGTTGTTAAAAAAACTAAGGAATAATTATATATTTTTAAATTTAAAATACTTTTAAGGAATTTTTTTTTAATTTTTTGTGTTACATCAGTTAATTTAAATAGCTAATTGTTATAAATTTAATTAAATATTATGTAGGTATGTATACAAACAATTATTTTATTTTATTTTAATTTTTATACCTAAGACATTTCTTTCTTCTTTTTTTTTTGGATTGCCATCATTTTTGCAAAAGATACAAATTTATACACTTTTTGGTTTATTTAATATCACTCTTATATGTGTGCTCTCGACTGTTCGATATTTGGTATCACGTATACATCAAGAGTTAATTAAAATCTTTTTCGCTCAATTTTGAAATGTCAAAATATATTTCTCATAAGTATGTAGTAGAATAAATGTATTATTTACTAAGTTGAGGACATTTAATTCAATGATTTCTACCATTTCAGAAATTCGATTTTAGTTAATTTTCGTGCTGAAAATATATTTCAAATCTTTGAACAAAAAAAAAAAAAAAACATTTGATAGACTTGTAAGAATTTAACAGTTTCAAATTCTTCAATTAAAACTAGACTAATCGACCAACTGTAAATAACCCGACCGAAACTAATGAATTAAAAAAAAATTGATAAATATCTAAACTCCCTTTAATCAATAAATGGCACAAGGGAAAATTAGAAAAAATTACGATCGTGAGAATATCAATATTTTAGGTTGCCAGAATATATCTATCGTATTTATAAATAACAATTGATCGTGACAAAAAAAAAAAATATATAGGAAAATAATAGAATCAATAGATTTTCACTTTTCATAAGAAATATTAGTCATAAACCTCAAATATTGACTATTGTAGACTACCCCCTATTAAATATCATTTCTTTTATATTTTTTTATTATTGGCGATTATTTCAGCAATCAAAAAAATGTTTATGTTAAAATAAAAAGTGTTTTTTTTAGATGTAAAAACATGACCAACAAAATTTGTATTTATAAATAAACTCTTTAATAATAATTGAGATTTTAAAATAAATCTTTAAACATTATTTCTAAATAATTAAAACAAACCAATATAAAAATTGAAATGAAAAAGAAATTATTAAGTATCTCAATCAAAACCCGGAGAGAATAATAAAAATTACAGCTCAGTATTGTTAATAACATAATTAGAATGGTTAAAAATTCCTATAAGAAAAAGATAGAGAATTAAAAACATAATAAATAAACTAAAAGAATTGTAGAACTTTCCATATTAATTAAAAACAAAACCAAAAAGAAATAATAGTTCCATGTACAGAATAAATGAATTAAAAACACAATTGATAGTGATATATGAAAATTGAATATATTTCTAAAGAAAAAGAAGATAACCAAACGTACATAAATTTTAAAAAATATATAAACTTGTTAAAAAACTAATATGACTTTTTATTATTATTATTATTTATTATACCTTCATTATGTGTACATTGAATATTGCCAAGAATGTGACCCATTTTTGGAAGGAACGTCAAAGTTGTAATAAAATTATTTACCAATTCAATAAAAAAAAAAACTAAAAAAAGGTAGAACAAAATATTCTGCAGCTAAAAGTACATTTGAAATATTAATTAGAAAATATTTTTCTAGCATCTTCGCTTTCGATGGCTTACAGTTTACAAATAAGTATTTCTGCAGCGCCATCAGAGCCTATGAAGGAGAAAAACATGGAAGATGTTCTCTATGTAGATTCATATTAATATTAATGTTCATGAAATGTAAATAAATACAAAAAAGACGGTTTTCTAATAAATGGGAGAATCTTAAATATTCGTCTTTTGTTTTGCATTCATCAAATTCAGTTAAATATCAACAAGAATCATTGAAGAACTTTACAGGATAAGATCAACCAGAATTTACATCATATTGGTATTTTCTTAAAATGAAGGAATATCAAAAATCTGATAATCCCATTAGAACGACCGCCACCAAAAACCCTAAAATACCAATTTTCATGAAAATAACTCGATAAATAAGGATTTTACAAAAACTGATTTCAAATCGGTACATGCAGCGCCATCTCTGAGTTAAGTTACCTGCTGCCACCTATGAACTCCGGATCCAAGAATTTTTATTTTTTCGAATTACACTTTTTTTCGTCATTTTCGTGGGGCGTCGTTTGACAAAAAAAAGTTTGAAAAATATTTTATTTTTGCTAAACGACGCCCCACGAAAATGACGAAAAAAAATGCCTAATTCGAAAAAATAAAAATTCTTGGATCCGGAGTTCATAAGTGACAACACGTAACTCAACCCAGAGATGGCGCTGCATGTACCGTTTTGAAATCAGTTTTTGCAAAATCCTTATTTATCGAGATATTTTTATGAAAATTTGTTTGTGGGAGTTTTAAGGGATGGCCATTCTAATGATGTTATCAGTTTTTCGATATTGTACTTACGTTAAATGTACTTCGTAATTTTTATTGATGATTCTTGTTGATCTTTAACTGAAATTGATGCATGCAAAACTAAAGACGAATTTTTAAGTTTCTTCCATTTATTCGAAAGCATTTTTTTGTTTGTTTTTAATTACATTTCATGATCATAGTTTTTTATTATTCCTAGGCACCTATGTACATACTGGTTCTTCATCTTTTTCTTTTCCAGACCAGAGGTTTAAATATTTTTCGACTATTACTATAGAACGCCCGAAAACTGGTTAAATTCCAATCTAAAAATTAAATTTCATTTTAAAACATTTTAAATAAATACTTAGTCACAAGATAGACCTAACATCTATATATCGCTAGATTCGTACAAGCCTTAATTTGGGTGTAATTTCTTTTACTGATGTGGTGTTTTTGGAATTAGTTTTCTATGGAAATTTCTAACCGGTGTACCGGTTGCCCAAACATTTTTTTTCTAAAAGCTATTCGAAACATTTAACTGGGAAAAAAGATTCTCTGAACAATGCTCCAGTAATTTAGGAGATACAAACAATGGAAAATTGGGAAAATCTGAACAACTAATTTTTTTTTGTGAATTCCATAAATTTGACTATACTATATTTTCTGCCAAATAAAAATTTTAAATTTGCCGCTTCTAATCTTAGTTAGTTGATTTTTATATAGAGTGGTTATTTACAAAATACTCCTAGCGGTGTGGTGTAATTTAAAAATAAACTCACCACACACCACCGTAGCGTCTGTCACTGTGACAACTCAAATTGTGTAAAAAAAATTGATAATTTGCCGAAAATATAATTTTTAATTAAAATAAAGTGCGAGAAATATAACAATTTTATTATTGTTTCAATTCTGAATGTGTTTTTTTTTGTTCCAATTGCATTATTTGATAATTTTCTATATACCAAAGGCAAAATGCGGTCTCATCATCGATAAGTACTTATAGCTCCTCATTATTTTTTTTATACTTTTTAAGCGTGTTTACCTTTTTGTTTTGTTTTTCTTGGCGAATTTTTTGCCTTTATTTACCTATACATTTATTTTTGCATTCGTTTTGCTGCAAATGAAAATTATTTCAATTCATTTACATTTATGTTCAACAAATACAGGACGTATTCAATGACAACTGAACCAATTAAACTTTTGTCAGTATGGAATTTTTGGTTATTTAAGATCAAACACATTTATTATTTTTCCTGAATACTTACTGCTCAAGATATTTTATTTTATGAAGATACTACACTGTCGAATCAAACAGCTATAACTATAATAGGTCTCTAAAACATCATATTGCCAGGGCATGTATACGACCAGGCTGTACTAGTAATTTTTATTAGTGGACAGATTTCAACCATAAATCTACATAACGCATAATAACTATGAACTAGCTTAAGTAAAAAACCTTGTAATTAACTAATTAAGTAATAATAATTTAGCTTTACAAATCGCATCATAAGGAGTGATTGTAAACCAGAACTCTCTTTAAATAAACATAAGTTTACCTAAATATCTGATAGATTGAATTAGAGGTAGCCTTCAGTAATATTCATTATTTGTCATATAAAGGCCATAAAGCTCATAATCGTGAATCAAATGAGACAAGTGAAAATAGTGTGAAACAAACTAATGACAGAATTGCGAGAAAATCTGTCAAATGTTAATGAACATTTGAACAATCATCACAATTACAATTTTATGAAACCACCAAACAGTTGTATTGAAAGTGTTTCCAATTCGAATAGCATAGAATTTATCGATAAACAGGT
Organism: Platyura marginata; assembly: GCA_026745375.1. NCBI lineage: Eukaryota > Metazoa > Arthropoda > Insecta > Diptera > Keroplatidae > Platyura > Platyura marginata. The sequence goes on along the minus strand of JANSTT010011111.1, from coordinate 104,143 downwards.
GAAAGAGATCAATTACTTAGAAATTCCTCCAAACAAGACCAACGATGAGATAATCTTCAACGATGTACAGATAAGATCTGCTGAACAAATCCCGCCATACAACCGTACCACCAACGATCACAAAATAATTTATTTAGAACATATCACCAACACAAATCTTTTGTCTGGCACGGACAATGAAGTAGAAAAAGTAAATGAAAAATTAGTCATTTGGAATAATGATATTGAAGATTATCAAGGCGATGACAACATATTGCCGGGAAATCTATTTACGATTGATAACAAACAACAAAACGAAATACATTTTAAAAATCTAATATGTGATAGAGGTATTGACGATCAATCAATTTCATTGTCTTCACAAACCGAACTTAGTCAGCGATTGAACGCAAATCCAAATCCTGAATTTGAACTTCCTCATGTAGATATTATTGAAAAAACAATTGAATTTGCACCTATAGATAATCAGTTATCTCTTGAAGAAGATCGATTGGGTGATATATCGGACTATCCAACGGTTGATGTACTTGACACTGAAATCGATCAAAATCAATCTCAATCGAATGCATATCATCCAATTGTCGAACAAATAGATATAAAACGTCGTAAGAAACGAAGAAGAATTGTTTTGCTCAATGAAGAAGAAAGCGATCAAAGTGCGGAAGAAGAAGAAAGAGAAAGAATCCTAACAGCATCGCCAGTTTTGAATGATATTGATGAACCAGAAAAAGCTATTCAAAATCTAGAAGAAATTGTCGAAAAAGATAAACCTGGGCCAAAATCGAAAAAAGCAAGTACGCAAATTCTTAAAGAACTTCAAGCTCGTGCTTTACTACGAGCAGCCGTTGTTATACCAGCTGCGTCTGACTGTAAAAAACGAAAAAAACGTATATTAGATAGTGACGATGATGAATATCTAAGCGTAGACGATATTGGTTTACCCGACACTTGTACAGATGACAATTTCAACAATAGCACCAGTATTCTACTTAATGAAAATGAACATTTTACTGTTGATGGAGTAGAAATTGATAAAATGGATAGAATTGTTTCTATTGGGAATCCAATAATTGTACATGACCAAAACGATTCAAATTGCTTTGGTGTTCAATTGCAATGTACCGAACAGCCATTGTTTCAAAACAAAAATATACTGGAACCTCGAGAAGAAAATAAAATTAATATGAGCCGAGCACAAATAAACGAAGAACAAATTAGTAATCAACATTTAGACTATAATACATACAGTACCAGTAAATATTCATTAGAACAGTCTATGGAAGCAAATGTATACACAAGAGACATTAAACATGAAAATCCCCCTGATTTTTCAGAACTTCCGTCCGATTTCATGAACAGCAAAATAACCGATGAACAAAATCCATTTAGCGAAGACATCAACGATCAATATTTAAATAGAATTCAACATTTCGAAAACAATACAGTTCGTGACTCGGGCAATAGCACAGACAGTACAAATAATGTTGTATCAACAAAGAAAGAATCAATTGGCGGACAGTACGTTAAAAATTTTGTCAAAAATATTCCAAATTTATCATTATTACGATTATTGTAGAGAAACAGCTCCTTTTCCATCATTTTCTTCAAGTAGCAGCGATGAAGATGAATTTATACCAAATGAAATATATTTTGGTACTCCAGATAAAATTCCCGCTAAGTAAGTGATTAAGATTGATTTTTTTTTAAACACATTTATACATCTTCGTTTTGTTGAAGTTCAATCAGAGGACGTGGCAGACCAAGAGGTAGACCTCCAATGACAAATACCTCACTTCCACGAAGTACACTAAGCGTTAATGTCGAAAATATCAAACCAACCAGCAAACCAGTTCAACGAGGTAGAGGCGGAAAACGTGGCCGACCACCTTTACATGGTCATTTTATTGATAACAGAAGGTAAAGAATTAGATTTAATTAAAAATAAAAATTGTGACTCCAAAAAAAAAAAAAATTTACTTTATTAGCCCTACGTCACGTTCTTCATCGACAGATTCAAAAAGTGGATCTTCCGATTCCATTGACAGCGATTCATATCAAAGAATAAAGCATAAAACAACACCAACAACAACAACAACAACAACAACAACAAAAACCACCACATCAGCAACACCATTATCGAAACGCTATGGAACAGTAAAAATAAAAAAGAAAAAAGTAAAAAATCGATTTTATGATAAATCAAGGGAGATTCCAAATGAAATTTATTTTGGCGAAATTGAAGGTTAACAATTTTTTCTACTGAATATCCAAATTAATTAAGCAAAATTTCATATTATTTCTTGTAGTGCCACTACATGTTTTGCATGCATATGGAACATCTGGTACATCTGGTACATCTGAAGAAGAAGTAGAAGAAGAAGACGACGACGAACAAGAAGAACAAATAATACACGAGAAAAAGTATTCATATACTACAAGAGGTCGAGGACGAGGAATCGCAACGCCATATCGTTTACCTAGTTCAAGCACAAGCAGAAGGTATTTCGATAACATTTGCAAATTAAAATTGTTAATAATTTTGTATATATCGCAGAGGTCGCCCGCCAGGAAGTGGTAATTCAAATCATAATCGATCTGGTAATACGCTTAAGAGTATGAAAAAATTTTTGAAGGCAGCTGGTATTAAAAAAATCAAATACAACAAATTGTGGGAAGGTAAAAAAATGACACTTAACTACTATATCAATATGTAATTGAAATTAATTACAATTTCCTTTTAAGGATGTAAATCTCAACAAGAACGTTGTGAGAGAATACTAGAATTGCTTCGAGAAAAAGGTTTGGAAGGTGAACCAACCCTACAAAAATGTAAACAATTAAGAAAGGAAATCTTGACAAAAAAAGAAATTGAAGATTTGGATCCGAATTTGATTCTTCAAACCGAAGGTAAATAATATATTGAATTAAGTGCCAATATAAAGAAAAATGTTCACACCAACTAACAAATGATTACAGGAAGAACACGCCGCAGTGCCGCTAGAGCTGCTACACGACGAAATTATACTTTTGATGAGGATGAAACACATGAAACAATGACAAAACTTAAAAAAGTTATTGACAGTGATTCGGATTTTGATTAGAAATATAAATCATAAGTGTTTCCATGAACAAAACAATCAATTGATGATTATATTGCTATGTACACTCTAGACATGTTATAATTAAGGTAATTTTTTTTTCTACATTCTATTGTACTATAGTTTTGAGATATGAGTTCCTATATACACGCAAGCTCATATAAATCAGATTTTTGTTTTTAAATAGGAACTCTACTTATTTACTATGATGGATTAGAAACAAATTCATGGTGGTTGCCAATTAACTAGTATTGGTTAATTTATAAATTACAAATACAAAAACAGAAAATACAATGCACTATTTTGACCCCAGTAGCAATTTTTTGCATTCAGATTTTTCTTTGAAGCTATCCATGTCCCATTTTGTCACAATTTTATTTTATAATAGTAATTTAATATAATCTTAATGTTAGTGCTGGAGGGCGCAAATTTTCTGCACCTGCAAATTTGTTTTGAATGGGGATTTTGTGCGTAATTAGAATTTTTCTTTAGTGGGATTTTGTTTGCATTGGTATTTTTCTTAAGGGAGAATTTTGTCAGGGAATGAATGAAATGAAATAGCTTAAACCTAATTTAAAAATACAAATGAATTGTTCTATATTTTACAAACAGAATACCACACTATGAAATTTGTTTCTAACACTAATCGTTAATGAACATTACGTACTTTACATGAACATTAAGAGTAAGTGTATTGTTGCTTCTATTTACTCTTAAATATTTTAATTATTCTTTATGTAGAAGTATTTAGAATTGTAGACAGATCAAGATGCGTACACTTAGTTTATACATAAAAAAAAAATTATATGAACGTATACAAGTTATGTATATAAATTTGATCATTGAGTTTTGATGAATCTCAAAGGATTTTATTTTGTGCCACAATTTACATTCGCATTAAAATATATTTTAGAAACTAAAACCATTTTTACCTGTTTTCACTGTGTCATCTTTTAAAATATTAAATTATTGACGAAAACCAATCTTTAATTGACATTGTACATCTGAATGTTTTTCTAGATTGACTGAATTTATGCTTTAAGTCTTTTCAAGAGGATTGATTAGTCAAAGTTTCCAAAATTTTCGTAAAGAAGAATAAGTTCTATAATTTAGAATTTATTCAGAAAAGGAAATTACCAAGCTATTCAAATACATACCTATAACGAATATAACAAAAGGGGATTCTTCGAAAAGCACCGGAGACCACATACGTTCGTTCATACTTTTAGTTAATATTTAATGAAGCTTTTTTCATTCTCACCACTTGGAGACAATTTTTATCCAAAAATAGCATTGCAAAAATATTTTGTTGTTATCAAATTGTTTCATCGAAAAAACTACAAAATACTTTTGTTTGTAACTATGACTTACGTAACGGTTTGACGAGCGCATTGTGTGACAGGCCAAAAGTAAATAAACTATTTTTAGTTGAATTATTAAATGTTTCAATGTTAATGGACAGGGCCGGTTCTATTATGGGAAAAATAGCACACCTTGCCTGGTACAAATAGCACACCTTACCGCAGAATCAAATTACTTCTCAAATTATAGTGTGTGACAAAAACAGAGTCAATCTCACCTTTAAGTTTTATGTTCCATCATTTGTTTTTTTACTTTTATTCAGAAGTTTTATCAACTTTACGAAAGTCACAAGAAAATCCTAAATATGTACCTACAACCTACATTGTTTTGTTCATAAATCATTTTCACATATTCGCACACCAATCTTCTCAAACAATAATTACAGTAAATTGTGTAAATACAACCGCACACTAAATCGTACACAGGTAAACACAATAATCATTCTATAATGTTTGTTTATTCAGGAGGCATTTTTGCTTTTTGTTAGCGCGCCCATGCGTACATATCGACGCGATACCACGGCTATGCCCAAGCATTTACAAATATTATCCCAATAATAGAACGCTCCATATACCCCACGTGCTACATGTTATTGTTTTGAATGTTATGTTGTATTGTTGTTGTTGTTGTTGTTTTTGTTTATTTTCCCTTTTTCTTCAATATTTTTTTATTTTTTTTGTTATGGAGAAAATGTGTGAAAATCGGAAAAACTCGTACAATGCGTCACACCCGAATACGCTATTTTCTATTAGTGGAAAATGCGCCGCCGCAATATCATTTTTCATATAATACCAAGTAGCAACGGTAGAGGCTACAGGAGGAAAACCCATCAGTGTGATGTTACCAGTTCGTTGTACATATTCTAAAACGGAAAAATTAACTGTCAAAGAAATAAATTTTGTATTTTTCTTCTTTTTTTTTTGCTTGTCTTTTGTAGAAATTGCCATTAAAACATAAATAGAAAAATGTTGATTTTATCAAACTTAATACGGTGCCCGGTGTAAATTATCAAATAATAAAAACGAAGCAATGCGATAATGTGAAAATTGTTGGAAAAAATTCTTTTTCCGTGTCTTCCAGACGAGCAGCGTTTATTCTATTTCTACAAAATTAGGTACGAATTTAATTTTATATAATATTATATAAATGCAAAAGCTTGTGGGAAAATAAACCAGAGCAGCAGCCACAACAACAACAACAACAACAACAACAAAAACATGACACCATTGGCTTAATGTTAATTTTTCTCCAAATCAGATGAAAATCGTGATTGTTCGTATTATTAAATTATGTAAGGTAATTGTTGCTCCAACCGATTGGGTCAATGCAGAGCTATCATTTTATATTGATTAGATTTAAATTTAAATTTTTTTTGTTTAGATGCATCTCATTTACAATTTAGTTAATTGTGTCCGCATGTTTAATTTAATATTCATAATCGGGCTATACGGACATAGCATATGGTTTGATTTAATTCGCAGAAAAATATTGTTTTTAGTTTTTATTTCGATTTTAATCTTTTTATTAAATTGGATAGATAATTTGTAACAGGGAAAATAAATGTTTTTTCTCTTGTGTAAATTAATAGCATTGCGTGCTATATCATTTCACTATATAGGAATATGGAGGTGTAGTTGTATAGTGTTATAGGAAAAATCAGAAAGATAAAAATCAAAAATCAAAAAATTAATCATTGTCCAATTGTCCATACCTATCTACATAAATATAAACCTACCCATACATGATGATTAATGATTGATGGTCTCTAAATTATTTTAGTTCAGAAAATTGAATATGTATTGTATTTATATACATACATACATAGATGTATATTAAATTTGCATATAGTAAAGGTTAAGTGATTACCCTTCTTTATTGTCGAGACATATTTTTACGGTAAGATGGAGCTACACTTTGTCCCACAATAAAAAAAGAATTTGGAATTTATTTCGCGCTGGTGAAGTAGAAAAAATGTAGAAAAAAAAACGCGAAGAAGGAGGTAAAGTAAGCCGGCTATAATTTAGGTGAAAGGCATACGGTATTTTTTACTTTATGAATTATTATGACTTTTATCTTTTAAGTCCATATATATATATATATATATATTAAAGTATGGACTTATAAAAACAACAAAAATGGAGTAGATAACAATTAAAAACAAACCTACTTAAGGTATACTGCAGCATAATTCTAATTATTTATCTCATCTTATTTTAAGCTACCTATAAAAAAAAACATTATATATTTAAATGTAACACTTTCCTTAATTGTTACCAGCTTTAATTGTCCTCTATAAACTACATATACGGATCACGGCATGAAATTGGATTTAAGCTGGCTTTAATTAATATGGTTTGCTTCTTGTATATTATATAGAAGTGTTACGGGAAGTGCCTCCAAACGTATATAATAATTAATCAAGTACCACAAAGTCTACCAAAAACGATTCCATCTGATGATACTTTGTCCCATAATTACAAAAAAAGGGGGTTTAAATTGAACTCTTAAACAATTATTATACTCAGGGCCAATTCAATGTGTCGATCTGAATTTTGAAACAAACAAGGCGAAAAGTACGATTCAATTTTTTTTTATTTTATTACACACACAGAAAATATTCATACACTTACCATAAACTTACTCACCTCTACTGATATATTTACATGAACATTTCTAACCTTTTTTTACAAAAACCTACTTTTGATTAACTAATTGTAATTATCATCATGTTAGGTTAAGGATAAAACACAAAATTATGTTAGAGCCGCCTATATAATTAATTTTCAACCACCATTCCGCAAATGGGCAAAAGCGTCAATCACATTCAAATCTGATTTTATTTTTGGTCATAAAAAATGCTCCACTTGAAATTTGATTTTATTTTAGTTATAAAAATGCTTGTAGATTTTATTTTTATATTTATACCGACACTGGTATAAATAGTATATAAATAATAAATAAGTTTTGAAATCAAATGTGAAATTCAACAATATGTATGTAGTTATTGGGCATCGCCACTCTAAAACAAGAACTAGATTGTCAAACTTTCAATACCTATATAAGATTGTAAAGGTATATTTATAATTAAATAACAATACGATAAATTTATTTATAACATTCTTTCCTAGTAAACCATAGGTATTTTTTATAAAATCCGTAATGAATTCGCATTCATAGTCCCTTCAATCGGCTACTCCATCATCATATACATACATAAAATCCCTATAAATTATTGACTATCATGACTAAAAATGAAGATTGTTCTAAATAAAAAATAGAACGTAATTTATTATCGGTATTATATTTTCTGAAATGTCTCTTGCTATTAATTTAAAACGAAAAAAAAAAAAACTGCTCATTATAGGGTTTCGTATTGTACCACTCTCCTATTATTCATTTTTTATGCAAATTCTTAAATATTGACTAAAGCTGTAAATAGCAGTATATTTTATTTGAGTTATTTCATATGTCTTCAGCCTGCTGTATAAATAGTTATACATACATACTGTACATACATACATATATGTACAATGTACATATGTATACCGATTAAATTCAATAAAACAATATGTAACTAATATGATTATATGCATTACTAATATAGGTTATTGTAGCATTGATTTTGACTATAAAGACCAGGCACATGTCAACTATTGGTTCATTTTTAACCAGATTAAGCATAAATATTTTTTTAAACTATGTATGTATGTATAGAAAAATTTAATAGCAAGCTAACTAAAAGTAAACTTTTTCTCCTGATATTTAAAAAAAAAAGAAGGTAAAATTTTATTCATAATTTGAAAAAATATAGAAATAGAATTTGGAAAAATATGACATTTTTAAACTGTAATACATTTAAAACAGTACCCACTTATAAGCTTATGCCTTATGGTTGTGCAATAATATGTAATATGGTTAATGGATGCATTAAGCATAAGCATTAAGCCCTTAAAGTTCTACCCCCTAAATATCTTATGTATGTAAACTTTCTAATTTTGTCATTTGTCAGTTTAAAATGTATTTACAATGTGGCAGTGGTAGGTATGTTGACATTTTTGTACCGCTACCCAAAATGTTATAATTGTTCTAAATATCGGTAGATTTTATTTTACATCAGAAAACTTGGTATAAAAACCTTGAGGATTTGACATCATTTTCTTTGCGTAGGTAGGTAGGTATAATATAGATTGTTTTTACATTTTATTAAAAAAAAAAAAAAAAAAAAAAAATGAAGAAAAAACCGCCTTAAGTAAATGTAAACACGCACATTTTCCTATGGCGTATACAAATAATAGTATACTCTGTAGAGTAGATGTACATATTATACACATATACATACACAACTAGTTACACGCCTTTTTATTTAATTTTTTTTTTATTTTTTCCATCATAATTCCTATGAATAAATGTTATCGAAAACCAAAGGAACTTTATATATACCGGTACCGAATAGACTTAAATTATATATTTACGGCAAATTTCTGAAAAATTTTACATTAAATCACGAGATGGTTGTTCAAACAATTAAATATTTATGTTTGAACATGTATGTAGTTAATTTATTTCTTTATTTATATAAAACATATGTGCACAAATGGAAAACATTCTAAGTTAAATATGAACATGTAGAAATACATAATTGTTTAACATATTATTCAGCAACTAATTTCCTTTGAGTTTACACCGGAAAGAAAGTATTCATAATTATGCTACTATACAATAGAAAATATAAATTTATTGGTATATGTATTTTATTTGAGTTACCCCCAAAAGATCACATATCCGTTCCAAAAAATATTTAATTTAATACAAGGATATTTTTCGAAAAGCCAGTAGAATGACCCCTTTTTATTCATCTTTGTAGTACCTAAATACTGATTTCGTATTCTTGTCCTCAAACGAATAGAGCATTATTTCTATAATACAATGCACAATGCAAATATATATGTACTTAGGGATAGTGCAAATTATTAACAATAAAATTATATTGCTGAAAATAGGCCCGTCAGACGTCTTTTAACAATTCTCCGTCTGGTATCTTTTTTTAAATAAATGTTTGTTCTCATTTTAAATTAAAAAAAAGTTCTAACAACTGAATTAATCACAAAACCCATGTAGTCATGATATAGCCACTATATCTAATTATATCTAAATTATATCTATATTTAGCTAGGCAACATAGGACGTCATTCATCCGTAATATTTTCAACAATTTTAATTACAATTTTTATCAATTGGTAATTGTTACATATACAAACTTCTCAATTTTCATGAGAAGTCTAGAAATTTTTGGCAATTAGGAAATTCGAACGAATTCTGCGAAAAGTTTTTAGAAAAATCGTAAGACATGCAAAACCTCAATATATATTGAGATTCAATCGAAATTTGAGACAATAGAAAAAGAAAATCTTTTGACAAATTCTCTGCGTTGCGCGCTAAATAGGGGAATTCTGACCTACCCACAAAATGAATCCATTAATACAAATTAAAAATACTAAATTAATGTTTTCAAAATATCGTGTCCCCTTTTTGGTATGGTACCATCTGGTCACCCTATCTAAAATCGTAACATTTTAAACTAATTACATACATACATATATAACAATGTATATACAATACCCGCTAACTAATTTGTATGTACTTTTCAGGAGACAGTAAAAACTAAAATTATTTCTTATAGCGTATTGAGTTAGCGGATAGTTAAACATTGCAAAAAAAAACGACATTTTTAAAACAAATTTTTTGTGATAATTCTACCATAAGTGCAGGGTTGCATAAACATCAATTTTATCCAATAAAAAAAATCGGTAAAAATGAGTTAGCGGGTATTGTATATAAGCCATCGAAATGTACGTATGTATGTATTTAAAAAAAATATAAATGTTCGAACAATCATCTAATTGAGTATTACAATAAAAAAATGTCTTCATGTTGAAAAAAAGATGAATTTTCATAACTATAAAATATTGTAATTGTCACCCTAATAACTTCTACTAATACTACTACCTACTACGAATATTCAGGTATAATTTTAAATAATATATTTCAATCGGCAATTTTCCTATCTTTAAAGACTGAAATAATGCGGCTATGGCACTACGGGGCTGGCGACTCTTTGGGGTGGCCGGAACAATTTTTGCTTACGTTGCAGGCATACTACTGCTTTCCATCGTAAGTTTAAACAATCCAAATCAACGGCGTCCAAGAAGTGGACGTTTTGGTGATGTACGCGCACTTAATTCAATATCAATTATTTTTCACAAATTCAATCACAGCATATCCAATCTATTTCAGTTTGATGCATTTAGACATCGTGATGTTAATTTGTTGGGCAGGCGACAACCGTTACAATGGTGTCAACCGTTAAGATATTTAGATAGTGTTCCTAGTAAATTGCCAACAAAACTTCCAAAACCGATGCAAACATTTCCCGGACATTATGTTAAATCCCATTTACAATATTCACTTAGAGGTAACATTAGACAAATGCAAGTAAATTTCGATGATAGGTTTATAGAGAAAACGGAACCAAAATCAAAACGGGACAACGATGAAGATAAAATTACTTATGAGAAAATATGGCCTAATAACAAGAATTTACGAAATCGAAAATATGAGCGAATATTAGAAAAAGGAAAATTAGAAAAATCACAACCAAAAAATCTTATAGCATTAGCATCATTTCCAGGAAGTGGCAACACATGGTTACGATATTTACTTCAGCAGGCTACAGGTAATTTTTATTAAACTCTTATTTGTAGAGATACATATATCTATGTCAATGACGGTGAAACCTGAAACCTATGAAATTTTGGTCTTCCAACAATTCCCAAAAAAAATAAATATTTAAATCGTAGAGTTTTTCCTGTAGTTCCGCAACTTTTATTATTATTCAATATAACTACAGTAGAACTGTAGTTGTTTCCAAAAATACTTCATCATTTTCTCTAAAAGATAAAGAATTATTTAATGATTTATAATATTTTTTAAGGAATTTACACTGGAAGTGTTTACAAAGACTTTGGATTACTGAAAAGTGGCTTTCCAGCCGAAAATGTTTTCAATTCTTCCGTAAGCATTTATTGTAATATTTTTTTTTTAAATATTTAATATTAATTTTAGTGAACATTATTTAAAAGGTACTAGTCGTTAAAACGCATGAATGGGGACCGAATGCTTGGTCGCATTTTTCAAAAGCCATACTACTTGTTCGAGATCCTGACAAAGCAATTACGGCAGAATTCAATCGACAAAGTGGTGGTCATGTTGGTTTTGCATCACCCGACCGATATCGACGCACAAAAGGACGATGTAATTATAACAATGTGTCCATTTTTATGGTTGATTGTGCACACATTTGAAAAAGAGATTCAATTTCCATAAATTCTTTAGATTGGCAACAATTTGTCACCAATAAGCTATGGGCATGGGAACAAATGAATATTCAATGGGCTAAAAACTTTACAGGAGATGTGTTTATTGTTTACTATGATGATATGGTAGAAGACGTTGAAGGAATACTACGGAAGGCATTGAGTTTTATTGATTTTCCAATTAATGAGGTGAGAACACTCCTACATGTATATGATAAATAAATTAATAATTGAAATAGGTTTTAATTCTAATTGAAAGAGGTATTTAATTATTTATTTCCATAATTTTGGATTATACAGGGTGTTTCACGCAAATAAAAGTAAATGACATTTATGTAGCAATTTGATTGTTTTTTTTCTATTTCATGAAATCTGCGACTTCTAATTTCTTTTAAGAAAATCAAATTTAAAAATTAATATTTGTCGCGAATGTTACACCCCGTATATACTCGTATGTAGATAATTAAATATAATTCACTCATATACAAATTATGATTTATAAGATAATTTCAATATAATAAATAGCTATGCATATTACATTGCAGGAACTTCTTTTATGTGCTCTAATGAGAAAAGAAGGAATTTATCGGAGAAAAAAACGAATACTAACATTTGATCCGTATAGCCCAGCTATGCACAAAGCTTTGGAAGAGAAAAAACGTGAAGTTTACTCTGAGTTAGGAATTTTTAAATTTTAAAGCAAAGTGATGGCCAGTTTTTTTTTCGAAAATCATTTATTTCGCCTATATGTACGACCATACCATACACTAAATTTAGACCGAATGAAAATAATAAGAAATTTCGATCCACAAATGAGTGACTTTGCAGATATTTTTAAGGTTTTAGCGCAACATTTTTAGTGCTTATTTGATTATTTTAATTATGTTTTTAAAAAATGTTATGCTTTTTTTAATATAAATTTACACAGATTTTCGGTTTAATTTTTTTTTTAATGTTGATAAAATCTTTTAAATGTTTAGTTTTGGCAAATATAGTTAATTAAAATGAATTTTGTAAATTAAGCCGAAAAGTATTGATTATTTTAAACGATTTTTAAATCTTCGCATATAGATTCAATAATAATAGGTATGTGATAAAGCATTAATTAAATGACATATGTGGTACTGGAAAATTGTTGTCCAATAAAATTGATTTGTTGAAGTAAAAAAAAAAAAAAGTTGCCTGTAGGTAATTATACAAAACTATAAATTGGTACATGCATGCATATATTGTTCGTCCTAAGCGAAAAGTGGATAAAATTTTGTTTTCAAAATTTTTTGGAAAATTTCAATTTTCGAAATTTACTACTTTTTACGATTTCAAGGGACAAATTATAAATAATTTTGAAAAATCTTGAAATAAGTACCATTTTTTTTAATAGTTATAATAATATATTACTCTGCAAAAAAAAATGTATTGTTTTCTAAGAAATTTTTCGTGAAACGGTCCTATTTTTGAATATTACCTTTATTTAATCAAGAGGTGATTACCTAATATACGATAATGATGCCTAATTTACCTTTTTTTTTTGTTAAATATTTAATACCTCTATAGTCTATATATATATATAGATATAGTCAATACAAAATATATTAGAAGAGATATACATACATATAATTTATTTTATGTACTTAGATATAGTATATGTATGAATGGTGTATGTTGTGCTTATATACAGTAATTATGTAACATGTAAAATTATTCATTATAGCCTATATAGTTAATATACATTATACAATATACATAATAATAAATTAATCAGAATATAGTCAATAGTTTTTCGATCTGAAATATTTAGGCAAGAACGTAAAAACCTTAGATTAGAAATAGTAGTGGATCGAAAAAAGAATTTACCTGCAATGATGATTTTTTTTTTTTTAAATCGCTTTTGAATTTTTCAAACAAAAATTAATTAAAATGTATATTAATTTTAGAATTGTATATTGCATAAGTACAGTAAATTGTTTTGCACTTTGTTTGTATTTAATCAAAGTTACATAACTTTAATGAAAAAGTTTACAATAAAACTGTCAAGTTAAATTTAGTTAATTTGGAAAAATGTGTATAATAGTTTTACTGTACTTACTTCAGATAATAATGGTCAGAAAAATTATTTCGCTTAGCAAATGTCCGATTTAAATGCTATTTTTGACGAAAGGAGTACTATAATCAAAGTCAATGCCGAAATGGTTTAATCATAGCAAAATAGGCGCACATTTTATTTATAAAATATTTCTTTGCACTTTGCACTGAGTGTAAAACAATGCTTCACAAAATAGTCGCTGCAAGGTCATTTGATGTTGTTGTTAAGTTAATACCAAAAAAGATACAGATTTAAAAATAAGAATTAAAAAAAAAATATCCTTAAATGTGATGTTAGTAATAATAATATTGAATATAGAGAGATAAAAAATCTAAACAATGACAAAAACATGTCATATAGGTAAATATACCTTACCTAGTGTTACTATAATTATTATATAATATTACAATAAAATAGATACATTTAGTAGGTATATTAGTTTATAAACTAACAAATAGATTTAAAAAATCGCTTTAATGTTTACTACTAAGTAGTAGACAAAATGATAGGCTTTACAATATTTACGGGCGAACGTTAGAAGTTAAGGAAGAATGATTGAAGAAAAAGATCCTAACATTTATTAGAAATGGAGTCATTTTTTATGTTAGTTGAATTTTTTTAATATTCAATCAATAACCCCATTTTAAAAAAATGGAATTTAAGTGCTTGTTTAGGGTGAGACCGGACGGAACCATGACATAATTTTTCGAAAAATGTAGCTATAATCGTGTATGCTAAGAAAGTTGCTTTATATTTTTTTGTTTCCTGAATAATGCTTACTACAGTACAGGTTGCAATAAGGTTTTAAGTATATTCTTTGAAAACGAGGAAAATTAAAACGCGACGATATATTTGTATTGCAATGAACTGTATTCAATCTCAAATGAAGATTGGCTTTCGTGTATTAAGTGTACACATTCAAAATTTGCTCCACTTCGCTCCCGGTCTCCCCTCCCCGGGCTCAAAAATGAAGTATTCATTAACTCTAACAGATTTCCTTAAAAAGGCCCACAGTCGATTGTTAAATGAATACTAAAAAAAATCAATCAACACTAAAAATATTTCTCCATAATTGAAAAGAACGATGCATTAACTTAATAATAATTATTATTAAGAAAGCACACTAAATCGTAAAAAGTTTATTAGAAATCTTTTTGATTCTAATTTTTTTTTAATTGGGTTCCCGCACACACAAATACACACACACTATAGCTAGAATAGATTTTTGGGTAAATATCAGGGACTAGTCACTAGTAAAATTTTTGAAAAATTAAAAGTAGAAAATAGATTTTAATTTTCTCGTTTAAAAATTAAGCAATTTTAAAATACTAGCTTATATTAAATAATGATATAATCTAGTGTGTTGTGTTTATTTAATTTAAATAAAATTGTTAATTTGTTATATTTACCTATTTTGTATTATATTGGCTGTTTAAAAATGTCATAGAAACAAATTGAAAATATTACATGAGAAAGCTTCAAAAATGGTGTCTAATTGGTAATATTTTGGCATTGTATAAATTGGGATTCAGATAATTTGTGTCAGAACCGATTTATATTAATCCACCAAATAAATAACAGTAAATATTAAATACTATATATATATCAATATATAGTTTACACTCCTTGATCATTTTGAATATTTAAATATATTTGTTATTACAATAAAAACTTATAATAGCAGAAAAGTTTTGGTAAATAAAGAGAAATGGAAGATTATCCATATTGTTTCATTAATATTCTTTTTCGACTTAATTTAGTTCACAAATAACGAGACAGTCCCACAGATAAGAATTATTTTTTTCATTTTTATGGAAGTTACATACATACATCCATATATCGTTTCTATGGGGCGGGACGTAGACAGTATGAGCATGAACATATCAAATATTGGTCAAAATGTTACTATTTATATTAAATATTCTTCAATTACAAATTTAACTTACATTTTATTCGATTCTTCTAAAAAAAAAACACTTTCGACGGTTCTGTCGACACAAAAATACTTGACGTTTCTTTTTCCAGCGAGTTTTCAATACGTAATTCATAATCGGCCATTTTGTTTATCGAAATCAAAAAGTTTACTAGGAAATTAGCGTTATTACTAGGAAAGGTTACACTTTTGTAACGTCATTATATTCATGCTAGAACCACTATAGATATATGTAGATTGTAGACTGTATCACGAACCGGACGTAATACGTTTCATCAAAATTAGTCAACGGAGAAGGTTTGGGGTGAACGATCTGTATACCTAAAAGATTGCTAAAAGATCAAATCCAGTTGAAACAAGAAATGCTGAAATGTCCTAAAGATCTACATACGTCCGGTTAAAGAAATACGTTGAAAGAGACCGTGACGGAGCTCGGGTTTGTGGGGCCAAAATAAGTATCATCTATGAAAAAAAAATCTTCACGGAGAATTGGTTTGGGCGATTACTAATGTCAGTCTGTGAGATATTTATTTGTAATCGCAGAATGAAGGTTTGGCTGGGAAATGTAACAGCTCAACTGCCGGTCATACATACAAATTCTGAGACACACTTTGTAAAGTTTACATTTTACCACCGCATTAGAAGCGGACTTCTCAACTCTACTTAATCTCTGGAGAATTGCAAAAAGAAAACCACATCAACACTTTTCCAATAACCGAAACTACAGCAGAAATTTTTTAAATTATACAAATACAAATAATTTTTGTATAATTTTTATATAAAATGAGAAATGTTAATATTTAACAAATTGTTATAAAAAATGTGCTCTAAATCTAAAGTGGAAGTAAATGTTTTAATTAGTTATACTATAATATGTCCCGCCACAAGTAGTGCATCTTCTTTTATGATTTCCACGTGTTCGTAAATTGGAGTATAATTTATTCATGTAATTCCATATTTCCTCTAGGTCCAATTTTAGTATGGTTTGTGACAGGTTTGATCCATATTTCATTGATAATTCAACAATGATTTTAAAGATATCAAATACGCACATCTCAAATGGAATTATTCTCTGGAGTTTTTTTTCAATTATGGGAATATATTCTTCATAGAAACTTTGAACCAAATCCATAAATTTATCAAATGCAAATTTTATAACCGTTTTTATAATATTATTAAGCAATTCTTCTAACTCATCCTTGTTAGAAATGAAATAACGTGCGGCTTTGAAAATGAGATAGATAGTTTCTCCTGTTTCAGTATACGTCTTTAATGGTTGGAAGCTTGATGGTTCTGCCGTTGCTGATGTTAATTGTGATTCGGATGTATTTGGTACATTTGCAAACGCTTTCAACATTTTTTCGTCTGAACATAATGAAACTTTAACTTTATTAGTATTTACATTTTTGTTTATTTTAAACACATCTCTGAAAAATTTATTTTGATCGGGCATTGAATTCAACCATCTAATTATATCCTGACGTACATTTGGTGTATTTCCTACAGCCATTGACTCCTTAATTTTGTTGAATGTCCGCTGTAAATATCTACTTAAATTTTCCTTAATATCAGCAAAAGTATTTGTTTGATTAGATTCTACAATATTGTTGGCCGTTTTAAAATTGTAAATAGAGTGAGTAAACAAAAATAATGATGTGGACAATTGAAGAACTTCAAATGAAGACAATTTATCTCCATCTCGTGTTTTAAGGTAAAGAGCGAAAAAATTATTAGCCACACCGGTTCCATTAGCGACAATGGCTGTGGTATTCATAATATTTACTGATGTTAGAACCAGTTTCGATACGTCTTTACCATTTCTAGCTAGATACCCTAAGCCATTTGTGGCTGCACCAGCGCCTAAACCAGCTACACCACCGACTAATCCCAACCAACATCCACGAGCATTTCTATCTGAAAGGCATAAAGATTCTTCATGCTTAGAACGATCAACCAATTGATAAATAGTCCGTCCAATAGAATATGATGCACACGTTGCTAAAGAAATAGCACCAGCAGTGACGACTACAGGCAATACTGGCAATGCAAGAGTAGCAATTGTAACACAAGATGCAGCTATTGATACGACCGATGTTCCCACATCTAATCCTTTAACAACTTTTCTGCTGAGAATTAAACTTGGCGATAAAAATATTTCAAGCAATACTCGGTTATCGTCATTTGTATTGTAAACACCATTTAGTGGAGCAACAATAACACTGTCAAACGAATTATTATCTGTCTTATAATCGCTCCAATTTGCGTATACTCTTGCACTTTCGTCCACAAAAATCATACAGCAATCCGAACTATTATCTTCTCTAAAACATTTTCTAATTCTAAATAGGGGATGTAATGTATACTTTACTGAATGTTTAGCCCAGTTTAAATTTTCAGTCGAAGTTTCACGATGACTAACACAAGCAACAAATACAATAGACATTAATAATGAATTACCATTATATTTTCTTTGATTCCAGAGTGCTTCCAGTAGATCTTCAATTACTTTTGATTCTCTGTCCGAGTTTAGATTAACGCTTGTTCCTGATTCTTGAAGTGAGTCGTTCGAAGAATTATCACTTCGTAGTAAAAGATTTAATTTTCTTCTTAATGCGTTCTTTTCGTTTTGATTATAGCAGTCCCAAATGATAGAGCTTTCATAGCCAAATAATCGACACAATTCTTGTTGTTGCTCTTGAGCAGTCTTCCTTGTTTCATTCTCCATTATTAACAATGATGATTATCAATATAATATAGATAAAGGCACAGTAAGTATTAAAATAAAAAATAGAAACTAAAATGAAATTAAGGACGCTTTGTAAAACTCATAATCAAAAATGTTCACCGGCGTCAAGTATTCCGCACAAATGTATATCAAATCTTAGGGTCTGTTCGATCAAAGTGACACGAGCTCTTTTTATATAAACAACACAACTTCAACTTCAAAAAATTTATTGCAAAAATAAGAGAAATGATTACATTTTACAGTTTCTTATGACTATATAAATACAATTCACTTAAATGTTTATTTGTAAACAAAACAAATAAAAACATTTTTCCACAAACCAATAGCAGTATTGCCAACCCAACAAGCTCAACATGATACCCTATCCAAATTTTTGATAATTTGATAATTTTACGAAACAATTTGGACTTTAATGTAAAGTTAGAGGTTAGACATAATAACTCTCCGTTTATGGCTTAAGAATACTGGATTTGCAGCTGATTCGTCACGCACAATTCGTCGCCTACTATTCGTTCCCCACAATTTGGCAATTATGTACTTTAATAGAACCAATTAAAATATTTTCATGTAATTTTAGAATTGCAAAGCCTCCTGCAGGAAAAGGAAATTTGGAAATGACATGAATTTTAAATAATTCAGAGCAATATGTATAGAAGAAACTAAATTGATAACTGATTAATCTATCAAAGATTAATCTTAGACACATATTAATTATAAATAATACGAATTATAATAACGAATTGGAGGCGACGAATCACCCGGGTACGCATTTTATCGTATCTGTAGTCTTTTGTGGAACATATGTGTGGAATGCTTTCTAGGTTTGTGATTTTTATAAATTAAGTGTTGGCATTCCTAATAACTATTTGACATTTCATAGTTTATTAGCGCGGCGTTTTCTGCTATTTTTCTAAACGTTTTTGTTATTAATTTCTAAAATTGAATTCGTTTACGAAGTAAATAAATTTATTGAAAACACTTTGCATTAATTCAACAACTCCTAAAATGTCTATTGGTGTTCCGATAAAAGTTTTACACGAAGCCGAAGGGCACATTGTAACCTGTGAAACAATTACCGGCGAAGTATACCGTGGAAAATTAATCGAAGCTGAAGATAATATGAACTGCCAAATGACTCAGATCACAGTCACATATCGAGATGGTCGTACAGCAAACTTGGAAAATGTCTATATTCGAGGATCAAAAATACGTTTTATGATATTACCGGATATGCTGAAGAATGCTCCGATGTTCAAAAAACAAGGTCCAAAATCGGGTACGGCCGGACGTGGAAAATCGGCTATGATGCGTGCTCAAAGTATTGCTATTAATTACCAATTGTTTTGTTATATCTATTAATTGTGTAAAATTCTAGCTACAAGAGGAAGAGGTCGTGGAGCACCTCCTTCTAGGGGTGCGCCGGGCGGTGGTGGACGCGGAGGGCCCTGGCAAGGTGGTCCTACTGGTGGCCGTGGTAGAGGTGGACTCTAAGTATACATTTTAATTTATATTGTAATTAATTTACTGAATGTGTGTGGAATTTATTTTTTTTAATATTAAACACAATTATTAAGTAAACAAAAAACATCTTAATACATTTATATTTATTTTTGAAATAATCTACTTACAAATTAATCATATGTTGATGAAATAAGTATGTTAGGAACTAGGGAATAAAGTATATTAAATCCATTGTGAAGAATACATACACGATAAACTCCACAGTCCACCAAAAACTTTGAGAACTACAAATTTAAATTGCAATAATTACAGTTACAATTTATTGAGAAACAAAAATTACCAAAATTGAATTTTCATGCAATGTGCTGACTACTGTTACAACCTTATTTTCAAGTATTTGATCCAATTTTGGAATATTAAGAGAGTCAAGTCGAGGATCACCTAACAGTACCGACGTAAATGGAATATTAATGCTGTTCTCAATGTGTGCTCGTTTGAACCTATTTTTTAGTCAATATATTTTTAGAAAATAACACATTTTAACTATAAATTATGCAAGAAATACTTACTCTGTATTACTTCGCAAATCTATGACAACTATTTGACTAGGTTTTTCTGCCGATAACTTTGCAACATCTGTGGCACTAATTCTTGGAGCCATTTCATTTTGTAAATCGCTAAGTGACAATCCACTAACATCCTACAAATAAATTTCTTGTTATCCAATAGATACATTTGTTATTATGGTCCAAATTGATTACAAATGCGGTTGGTTTATTTTCATGTTGAACATGTTTTCGATATGCAATACTTTTCGGTGTGGCCAAATACATTTTCTGCGATTCAATGACACATGTTTCGATTTCAATGTCTGGTAAATCCGAGAACAGCAATATACATTCGTTAAATCCAGATGTTAGGAGTGTATTTTTCAATTGCTTTAATACTGATATGCCAATAAGAAGAGGATACGAACTATCGCCCAATATAAGTTTATCCCATAAATGTATAATTTTGTGGAGTGGAAAAACGTCTGTATAAAAAAAAAAGAAAAGGAAAATACTTTAGTCCGTCGCGTATCCAAGACGAGTTTTTCTATTATCGATTATTATAAATATAGTGGCGAACATAAGTCTACGTACACCCAAAATATTGCCCTTTTTTTAAGACTTATGTTCGCCACTGTATATACAATTAATGAAAAAGGAGCCGCTTTGCATTGCTATAGAATTTATTATTTATATTTTGCATTGGAAAATGTGATACCATCCTCACGAAAGTGAGTGAGTGGGTGCAAAGGTCTCGATTTTTGTGTGGTCAGAACCTGAACATTCTTCAAAGAAATATATGCCTAAATGAGCTCTGCGTACCGTCGAGACTTCGTATTTTAATTTAAAGTAAAGGATTTTATATTATGCAGCCGTTGTAATCACACCTAAATATACTAACCACTGTAATACTTAAAACTTACGAATTCTACTTTTTCTTTATCATGAAATCATTAATTCGGTATTCGGGTATCGATCATAAAGGCATATTGCCAAACATAATAATATTTCTATGATAGAATGTGCTTTGAGTCTTGCGCTTTTCGTGTAACTTTCTTATTCAACGTTCCTGAACGGTTAATATTTAAATGTGTATAATGAAAAATCTTACGTGAAAACATTGTCAGAAACCAAGGTATTGCAAAGAGTTCTGGAATAAAATTTATTTCGGACAAATGTTTTGCCAACGCAGGTTCATGAAATGCGGTCAGCTGTGAAAATTTACTTAAATACTCCTTAATAACAGCCGAATTATCTTTTAAGAAAAACCAATGTAAATATTTTTGTATAAACTTGTAGAGGCTCAAAAATGCTCGTTCTGTAAAATAAAAACATAACAACAACGAAATATTCCCACACCTAAATATTAAACCTTCATTGTTAAAATTCAAATACAAAAATGGTGCTGTTAACGAATCCAATCCTTGCCAGTAAACGTATTGTGGATGTGATGTAACCCATGCTTTTAAAAGTCGTTTTAATTTGCGATGTCCTTCCGGCGATGACAACAGTTCATCATACTGATGGCATCGCGGTATATCTACATCAATTTGTCGATCAGTTGAATTTGGTGTAATTTTATCAATTTTCTCATAGCTCTTATTTTCCAATACACCCAAAAGACATGCCCAAATGTGACCACGAAAAAATGGCGGAATATCCTTTTGGGATTCTTGAATTATCAAATCTCTTGTATATGGATAGCCTTTGAGAAGTCTATCAAATAAGATGACACGATAAAATTGATATTCAGTATCTTTTTCGCGAATGACAAGCGGTAAATTTTCCATATCCTGTCCATAGTTAATGGCAAATTTTGGTGAATGTATTAATGGAAAGTATGCCTGCTTCTTAACATTTGCCAATCGTTGGGTTAGATTTGATAGGCTAAGAATGACCACTTGTTTGTCTAACATACAACTTTGACTTGATGGTGTCCCAAATGCTTCGCCGTTTATCAGAACAAATCTAAAAAATTACAGTTTCTTTAATCTCTCTTAAAATCAAGATAGTTCTTTCTCTTTTTTACTTTGGCAAATATAATATTGGTGCTTCGCTTCTGATTAAACCTTCTTTTCTTAATTCTGCCTGAACATCACCGCCTGCTAATTGCCACCAGTAGTAAATTTGCTGTAGTGGACGTCGCAGTAATAATGATGTTGGTGGTGAATGTTGTGTGAACGAAAATTGTTCGGTGTTTTCTTTAAATACTTCGTTCTCTAGTATTTGTGCTGGTGTTGGTCGGTCTTCAGGTGATATTGAAAGACATGATTCCAATAGTTTGCACAGCAATGGATTCATAGTCTAGATGTTAATTTAGGGATAGAGATATGAACGCATTGCCATACAATCTTTTCCATTATCCCGTCTATTTACCTGATATATTTCCATGCAATTATTTTCTCGAGCAATTTTTTCCAAGACATTCGTTGTATTACATAAACTGACAATTTTTCGCATGACCTAAAAAGAATTAATAAAAGAATTTCAATTAGCAGAATCTGTGAACTAACCTGTGATATATTAAGTGTTGACCACAAGTTACGTTGAAAAATTAATTCTGTGATAATAATTCCTACAGTCCATACGTCACTTTTGTAGTTATTTCTGGAGCCAAGAAGAAACTCTGGCGACATGTATCGGACATTTCTGGAAAATATATATTTATTTTTAAACATTTACAGATTTCTAGACACCATATACCCTATTGGAAACGAAACATATTCGCCATCCTTTGTCATATGAAATAAACCATAATTAAATAGTTGTATGTTATTTAAGGTGTCAACAAGTATATTTCCCGGTTCCAAATTATGACAAACTAATCCATGTTTATTCATATAGTCCAATCCCGCACAAATTTGATAACAAAATCGCATCACTGTGTTATAATCATAGACAAAACTTTTGTTCTCATTTAGGGGCGTACCAAAATACTCAGATACAACAATTGTTCTCTCTAAACACCAAAGATTTTATTAAATTATAAGAATATTTGAAAATTTGTCCAAGATTACCATGTTTTCCACGAATAATATCTAAATATTCACATAGATTTGGATGTCGGAATGTTTTTAGAATTTGTGCTCGACCTAATATTGCTATTGAGTTTGGAGTCAACGGAAGACCATTACTTCCACATAAATCGCCTGGATGGCTTTTAGCAAAAAATGTTATAGCGGCTAAATTTGAATTAGTTTTGGATAAGCAGGGTGACATGTCGTAGTTCTATATAATATTTATCTAAATCAATTTAAAAAGTTGGTTCCAAAGACCAAAGAAAATATTATATTTTAAAAATTCCACCGGTGCTGTACTGTATGGGTAGTATCCAGGGTCTCTTACCAAATCAAATAATTTCTCAACATCCAACAACTACTTAATAATGTTCAGCAATATTTAATTATAAAAAATTTTTTTTTGAAAAAAGTGATGAGTATAAAACGTTTCGCTCTCTCTAACACTTTAATTTTAAACAAAATGTCCTTCTCTAAATACTTGGATGCAAATCCTGCTGCCGTTTCTCGGATTCCAATTTCTTTTGCAATTATTTGGATAATAAAAGTCTTTTTGTAGGCTCAAAACTTGATAGATATATGTCACTATGTTGCTTCATCACCAACTTCAACAATTATTGCATATAAAAAAAATCTGTATCGTAACCAACAAAAATATAAACAAAACAAAAAACGACGTCATTAAGAAATGTCAGAAAGAACTCTGTCACGCGGTTTTTTTTGGGATCAATTATTTAAAAAAGAAGTTGACCACGAAAATAATGCGAACTTCCATACTAAAATTCTATTTTCACCCCGTTTTTGGATATTATTTTAATTTGGAGACTTTTAAAATAAATACTCAGCGATGGCAATATTATTATTACTTCTCGAATTGATCAACATTTTTTTTTGACTTCAGCGCTGCAATCGACATTTTCGTTTTCCTTTCCATTATTAACTGGATTTTTTTTTTTGGTAGTTGCTAGTTGAAAGAAATTGCTGGCGGCGAGTTTGTTGCATCGTATTGTATATACACGGATGAAAAGAAAAAATCACAATCAGTTTATGATTAAAAATGTTATTTTAAAGTGGTAAAATTTCATTTATTGTTTCTCTTAAATAATGTACAGTGCCTAATATACATAGAATTTTAACAATATGGATATAATACACGAAATAACAAGCACCTTTTGGTCAACGAAAATTTGGCTACCGCCAAACACAACCTGGGACGATATTGCTCCCGGTTCACGAAAAGATGTGAATCATGCCGATTACAAGGACCTTATCTGGCCATTACCATTGGCAATGGTTTTGATAATTATTCGATATCTCGTTGAAAAGTAAGTGTGTAATTAGAGAGATAAACATAACCTAAAATCTTGGAAACGCCCTACACAGAAAATTCAACTCAGAAAATACTTGCTATTCTTAGATAGAATTCTATTTTATTTAACTACATTCAAATTAAATTTAAATTGTTTTTTTATAAATAGATTTAATTGTAGTCTATATTCTTGTCTGAAATAGATAACTGCACTTAACTACTTTTTACACAATAAATAATGTAGGTGCTCAATTAGATTTATTTTTATATCCATACGCATACAGCGTCCGCCAAGTTTTTCCATTTTAATTCAAAAGTACATGACCGCAAGATAATTTCAAACGATATCTAATCTTAATAATTATTAATTAGATAGGTATTAAATAAAATAAACTAGAGCAATAGCTTAAGTTGAGTACGACTACTACATATTTTAAATTTTCCATTTTCATGGAGTAAATAATAAAAATATACAGATGTATATGTGTATAACGAAAACAGCAGAATGTTATTCAAAAATTTACATATCTTCCTAATTAACTAAATAAATTCCCTCGTCTTTCTGATGTTTTGTCATAAAATATAATTGTTTTCGTTTTTGGGTGAAAATATGAAAACAATTATTAACTCAAAAACGCAATGAGCTAGACGCTAAAATTTTTTTGTTATAAAGTAGTTGCGAAGTTGATGAAGAATAGTACTTTTTATATTAAACATATCTATGGTGAATGCATTTCAATCAGCCCCAAATAATGTTTGTAAATCTATGTTTCTATCTACTTTTAAATGAGAAATTATCTAGATCTAGAGTTTAGAATGTTCATATGTGATAGTTTAATTCTTTCACTTTTGATAAATATTAATTTTAACAAATTTTAACAAGTTATTTCAATGTTTCGTTGTGAATAAATTTTTTTAAGCGTTTCAGGTGAATTAAAAGATTTGGCTATAGAAGATATCTTAGACTTACAGAACATATTTGAATCTTAATTAATTTCGCTATCAGTCAAAAAAAAACATCAAATTTAGAAATAGACAAATTATTTACATATCATTCACATTTGCATATTGATTTTTTTTTTAATTTTGTACCAATATCAATTTTTTTACATAATTTCTACTTCCAATGAAAACTAAAAACCTTCAATATTAATTTTACCATTAAGGCATTTAATTGTTCCAAAAATAAATTAAATGCCAATAAATTATTATTGTTCATACATCGCAAGATCTCTATTTACTCTCTGATGTGTCTTGTTGAGAAACAATACTTAAACTATAAATGATGTAAGAATATTAATGTGTTGTGTTGTGACTTAAAATATTTGAAAAATTTATAAGAGACCTTGAAAATTCCCAATAATTGTAGGTTGGCAAAAACCATTTCAGTCTACAAAATTAAATAAACATTTATTGGTTAGTTTATAAGAGGCAACGATATCAACGCAGTTATCTACTACATATTATTATAGTATGGCTATATAAGTATTGATAACAAAAAAGAAACTCGTTTTCGTGACACATTATCTGTTAATTAAATACATTTTCACAATGTAAATTATATACCCAGTTCAATTGCTTTTGTAGTGTTGTATTATGTAGTACCTGACAAAACATATTTTCTGCATTTTTATTAAGGTCATCCCAGACAAGTTATTAAATGAATATAATAATCTTTATATATATATATATATATATTTTAACAACTTCCATTCTATGTAGATATTTAATAATAATGAATTTTATAAAATATTATATAACACGCTATGTTATTGAAACATGTAGCAGAACTGTTGGTTTTTTTTTCTTTAACATTTAACTGAGTTCTTATTATCAATATTCTTGAAACGTATCGATTGTTAATGTCGCTGAACTTAACTTTGAAACAATATAAGTATAGATGTAGCGTACTTATTTAATACACATGTTGGTACTTAAATTATAGGTAGTGTCCCAAGTCTATACGAATAAAGAATAACAAAACATTTATATGGTGCTTCAATCTCAATGTAGTAATTATTTTATTGGTTTAAAATCGATAACATTATTTCAGATTGTATGACACTAATTTGTTTTATATAAGATTTTAAAAGATATTTTTTTTCAATAATCATTCGCTCACCCATCCAATAATAACGATAAATTAAAAACCCTAAAAATTACATCAAATTTATTGGTGCGCCATAACGGTAGGTCATGGAACTTTTTGGTATATGAATGAAATCTTCCTTTTGGCATTCTCTATAATTGTTCTCATATTCATTTTTTCTACATTTCGACTTCGAATCTTTCGATTATTCATTTAGGTTTATATCAAAATTAGGTGCACACTGTACCACAACCTTCTCTATGCCGTTTTGTTCAATTTGCTCCAAAAACAATATCTATTACTCTAGAACTATATAATAAACTGTAAAAATTTTAGCTTTCCAACTTTAACCGTTTAGCTGTAATCTTGATCACGGACGGACATTCATATTTCCACTTAGAATTTCATGAGAGAGACAATGTACGATGAATATTATAGGGTGTTACAAACTCCGTCCGAAAATTCTAATACCTTTTGATTAACATCAATAAAAAAATTAAAAAAATTCGTAATGTCGAAGGATCGCAGTGAAGACTTCCTCATAAGGCCGTACGCTTTTAATATCAACAAGTACAAATACACATTATTTCTAATTGTAAGATACACCTGTGTTTAAGTTAGAAAATTCTATTCAAATATACTTAAACAGTTAATGCATGACTCAGTTTTACGTATTGATATCACGGTTTTTGATTGATTTACAGGAGCGCCATCACAATGATTGTATTTTTCTAATTCGTTACAATTCATCGCATGATGATATTTATTATCGTTCTTATCGATTTTTATTAATTACACATCATAATGTTTATCAACGAAATAATATAATAAAAGTACAATAATGTAGGTATACCTCCTATATGAATCATTGATGAACTTTTTGGATTTTGTTAATTATTGGAAGTGATTCATTATATTTCCACGCATAATTAATTCGAATTGTAGCCGACGAATTTAGTTGATATTATATATATGTATGTATATCTAATAAACAGCTAAAATGTATTGTATAGAATAGTGACGAGGTCATAAAGTTGATTTTACTACACCTATTATCTATGTACAATTCTACATAAAATGCATAGTTTATGTATACGAGCAGTAATATGACGCCATCATTTTAATGGAAACCATAGAAGTGCCAAAAAGAAAACATTCCAAAATATAAAAATATTTAATAAATTGTTTGTGAAGCAATTTACTATTGATCGTGTGGTGTGTTGCATACGGTTCCGTATATAAAAAAAACCTACATAGATTTACTTTTACTTACTATATACTTACATAGAGTTAAGTTTCGTTACAGTTAGTAATAAGTCAAAATAAAAGTGACAATCTGTAACTATAACTATAGCTAGTTTTGTGTATATTAATCAGATCTGTTCTACGAATTGTGTCCAATTCCGTGAACAAAATTCTAGACTAGACACACGCTTTCCAGTTCTAAATATAAGTACATAAAACGCAAATTAATTAAATAAAAAAAAAATTATTAAGTTCAACAACCAAACCTAATAAAATGTAATTCTTTAAATATATATAAAACCAAAAATATTTTCAAAATACCTACTGAACTAAATTAAATAGACCAGGTCTGATGCTGATGATATTTTCATACTGAAATTTTTCTTGCTACATGAAAATATCGAACGATTATTTGTAATTAATTTTGCATTAAAGTAATTACAAAATTACGTTATTATTTGAGTTTTCAATTTCAAACACTCATAGCATCGAGGGGGTAATCATCGAAGTAATTCTCAGGACATGGAACATCAAATAATTCCAAGTAATTTTATATATAAGTAATTCCTGTGTGTTTCCAGTACAATTCCGAGTAATTCCATTAAATTCGTTTAGCCAACTAATAAATGTTGGTAATCTAGAGTCACTAGCGACTATTTTTGGAAATAAATTTCGATATTATTTTATTTTATACTTACTTTTTCAGTTATATTTAATTTTTTGTTTATAGATATTGGATAGCACCTATTGGTAAATCATTAGGAATTAGAAGTACAAGATCAAAACGAGCTGCACCAAATCCTATATTGGAAGCAGCATACAATGAAAATAATAGACTTCGTCATAAAACAGTAAGTAAAATTTATTTTTATACTTAAAAGAAATCGTTTTTTTAACGTTGCTATTCATATTTGCGGTTATCTATGCCAGGAGAGTGCACAGCCAATTTGTTGCATTCTATTCTAATCTTGAGCATTTAACGAAAACTATAATTTTAGTGGTTTTTATTCTTCTCAATAGGTATTCAATATGGGATCCCATATCTTAGCATTTGTATATTATATGAATGTATGGACAATATAATGACTTTAAAATTTTAAAAATCACCTGTAGAAAAGTAAGACTCCGATGATGTACTTATGCATACACATAATATTAATTGTTTTAATTAGTACATAATATTCTATTAAAGTACAGATTTTTTTTTTAATTTATTATTAAGAAACAATTTTTACTGCATTTATTATCTACAATTTTTTGCTCGATTTATTTGTGTTGAGATTAAAGATTTTTTTTTTATTATTTATTTATTTGTTGTATATTTACTTTGTGTCTGATGTTTAAATGTTTAATTTTCAATTGATAATAATATTGTGACGAATAATTTAAAAAATACATTTTGCATATCTTATGGTGAATTCATCTACTTCATAAGTTGCAAATGTTATTAACGCAAATAAAAGTAAGATAGTTTTAACGTAAATATTTAGTATGTATGGTTTGCATAGCCGCTGATAAGTTGAGGTGGGTCGAATTGAGACTTTCGTCTTATATCAGAAGGTAAATCAATATCGTCCCCAATATTTATAAATCGCGATTCATTCTGTGATCGTTGATATCAACTTTTTTGTTTTTGTCACACGCTTGCGCTACCCCATTGAGTATTTCTTTTTGTCACTTTATTTGTCCATAATATGTTAACCAATCTTGGACGTTTTTAGTATTCATCCACATAAATTGACTTAAAACAGTTAAAATTAAAAAAAAAAACAAATTTTGTATTTGTATTGTTTTATCATTCCTTATTTTAATTTTCAAGACCAAATCAATCCCACATCACTATATTTTAGTTTTCATACAAAACGATCCAGCCTATTTAAACATTTCTATTTCGTTTTGTGTTGCAAATTTATTTAGCCCAACTTTTTACATTATATTTCAATAACAAATCGAATCCTCCATTTATTTTTTGAAATAAAATCCTCACATTTCCAAAGTTGAACAACCTCTGTTTATAGAATAATCAATACAAATAGGGGATATAATTTATCACAGAATTTCATTCATTAAATCATAAAAATAACAATTCCGCTATAATTTTATTATTTAATCGTTAAAATAAATATTGAATCTCTAAATTAAATTATGCACCAAAAATATGACTGAACACATAAATAAATAAGTACAAACATAATTTAGTATACGAGTATTATTAATTCTTTCTTATTATGATATATATGAATGTTTTTTTTTATCAATCTCTTGAAAAGCCAATCAAAGATTAAATGAAATAGCTTTTAAAATGATAATTTATTATACATAAAATTCCATTCTAATCTAGGTATCATAAAATACTTATGTAATAATAATTAATTGGAACTTATGCTGTCGAACTGAATTATTTAAAAAAAATTGATAAGAAAAAATCTCTGCTTTCTTTATCAAAACGTTTTGTTGAAATCTATCACAACGACAAGTATTTTCCAACATATACCAACTCATAAATAAATCATAGGAGTAATAATTACTAATTGGCAAGCAAACAGCTATAGCGTTAGCGACAATTGGGCTAATTACCACCATGTATGAATAAAATGACATGTCAAAAAATGTAAATGTGATGTCAAAATGTCAAAATAAAATATATTTATTCCATTTGGTGAGATACAAAATTTGACCTTTTTTTTATAAATACTTTAGTTGTATCTCTTTCATCATATCACAAATATTGCGGACATTAATTTTGTTTTATTTTTATTATATTCCAGGTCATAGGATTAGTAAAACAAATAGATTTAACAGAACGACAAATTGAACGATGGTGGAGATTAAGGAGGGCACAGGTTTATTAATCAAATGATTGTTTAGCGTACATAAAGTATTTTTAATATTACCTTTAAAGGAAAAACCATCAACTTTAGTTAAGTTTAGTGAAAATTCCTGGAGATGCATATATTATTCATATAGCTTTGTTTATGGTGTAATAGTGTTATGGAATAAATCTTGGCTTTGGGATGTTAAGGAATGTTGGTATGGTTATCCACATCAGGTATGTTTAAGATTTTAATTTATTCTGTATGCTCAAACTGCCCGTGTGTCTGGGTACATTCTCTACTATAATTCTATCAAAAATTTATAGTCAGTCGAAAATGATATTTGGTGGTATTACATGATATCAATGGCATTTTACTGGGCTTTGACGGTTACACAATTTTTCGATGTAAAACGAAAAGATTTTTGGCAAATGTTTATACATCACATGGTCACCCTATTACTTATGGCCTTAAGCTGGGTATGCAATTTACATCGTGTTGGTTCTCTGGTGTTAGTTGTACACGACTGTGCAGATATATTCTTAGAGGTAACGAAATGAATTTAGATATCCACAATATATTTGATCAAAAAAAATTATTTCAGGCAGCTAAAATTACAAAATACGCCAAATATCAAAAAGTGTGCGATTGCATTTTCGCATTTTTCACAATTATTTGGATTATTACACGCTTAGGATTTTATCCAAGAATTATTTACAGCAGTTCTGTTGAAGCACCCACAATTCTTCCAATGTTTCCGGCTTACTATATCTTTAACAGTCTATTGATTATTCTTTTATGTTTGCATGTGGCATGGACATATGTGATACTCCAGATTGCACACACCGCAATAAAATCGGGACAGGTAATTTTTTTTTAAAATAAATTAACTTCTGAGGATTAATTTAAAATTTTTTTTTTTTCTATTTTTTCCAAAGATGGAAGGTGACATCCGATCAAGTTCGAGTGACATATCAGACAGTTCCGAAAATACTCGTCCAATATCGAATGGTACACCAAAACGAAAAACTAATTCAACGTCAAATTCACCAAAAACTTCACATACAAGGGACAAGCAGAGTGCCTCAAAATCAAATTAAAGTTTTATGTACATAAATGTCAGAACATTATTTATCTCATCTTAAAATGATTTTTAGGATTAATTGACTTTATATAAACTGTTAGCAAAAAGAAGAAAGAGAAGAAAAAAAAAACAGAAATACTTTAAAGTAAATGTTGTCATTCCATTTTTCAATACTGAACTATAAACGATAAAATGATTTTTGTACATCACCCTCCTTGATAATTTATAAACTCTACTAAAAATTAAAAGAAAAAAAAACTAGATAATTGTTCATAAGTTTGAGTGCTTATGTGTATAAATTTTTTTTTTAAATTATATTTTATAAGGCAGAGAAAAATAAAAAAAAACCAAATTTATATTTTTGGAAAAAAAAATTGTTATTCGACACAATAGATTTTCCAGTGCTTGAAACCGCTGTACTGTATATTCATGGACATGGTCTATATTTTTAATTTTGTCAATGCTTTTTTTTTATTTAAAAAGAAGAAAATTCTTCCATTTTGTGACTTAACACTGGTTTATTATTTGAACGTCGTTGTATATATGTAAACAATGCCTTTTCTAATGACATGTAAATAGTTAACTCAAACCCACCAATTTTTTTTTTTTTTGCTTTACGCACTTTATTAACTCATATAGTAACCGACTCCAATGATGTGTCGGTTTAAAGCTTATGTATCTATTTTAATAAATTTGATTTCAAAAGATTGAGACAATCAATAAATTCTAAGTCAATAGGAACGCCTTTTGACCAAAATTTATTTGCATGATATTTTGGCCATTCAACATATTTTATTGAAAATAATGCGTTTCCCAATCATTTGAAATCACTGTGAAAAATAAAAAAAAAAAATAATACCAACAAAGTCTATAAAACTAGGGGCTCAACTTTTTAATATGTAAGTACCTCTGACAAGATGTATGCATATATTTCTGTTAAAAAAAAAAAAAACTTAAACCTCGTAAAACAATTGTTGCTGTTGTTGACAAATTTCACATTTTTTTGAAATAAAATCAATTTTTTTTACATGTTAAAAATGACGAGTAAGTGAGTAAAACAAAAATCTTTGTGTTCCTGTTTAACAATTTTTTTTTAAATATTTGCATTGCGAATGTTTAATACTCTATTAATGAATTATTATAATTATTAACTGTATTTGTGTGATTTAAAATAAAATAAAATTAGAATTATATTAATTTTGACTATTTGTCTACATATTTTTATGGGGCTATTGTTTAAAAAATATTTAAGACCTTGAGTAGCATACCAAATGTTATTTATTTAAATGTAGGTGGTATAGAATTGGAAAAATTCTTGAGATAGTATACTGCACAGAAATGACTGCACCGAAGGACTAATAGTTTACAATATTTTGAGCAAATCGGTTGTATTCCTTGTGATACCAGGGGTAAATATACTGGGTAATTGTGTTATAGAAAACATGGTGTTAGAGTAGGTAAATGCAGCTCTAGTTCGATTATAAAACTACACCTAGCGAGAACAGCGAGAACATTTTCTTCATGTATTGACACAATTTTCAGAAATCACCCTAAATTACATTCATAAAATTGTCTTGAGGTATTAGCTTTTTTTTTTTATAAACCTACTTCGTTGGAGAATTAAAAGGGCAGAATTTGGTTACTGAAAATTACGCTTTATCAATTATCTTTTGTGGAAATAGCACGCAATCCCACTGTGTTTTTTGTAAAAAAATATTTTTAACAACGTCGTCGTCTATCTTAAACGTATTCTGTCATTTTTCCATTTAAAATTTACTGATTGGGGTGTTTTGTTAGTACATAAAGAATATACACACATAAAACCAAATTTATTTTCGCACATACTCAACAATTTCGATGCAGGGCGTATGTTTTGAGGAACACGATTAATGTTTGATCAATATTTACAAGAGTTCAATTGAGTTTTATTCATTTTGTAACACATCTCTACTTATATTTGTTATAATTTACAATTTTAATTGATAAATGTCCGCCAAAATTCAACGGACAACGAGAAATTTCGTAAAAGAAGGAGCTACAGTTAAGGTGAACAAGCAGACTACCAAGTATGTTTTAGAAAAAAATCAAAATATTCTGTACATTTTTTACGCCCATTTTACTTTTTAGTTCGCCAAAATGTGACCGTCAACATAAAACACCACCAATTTCTCTAAAATTAAATAATGCGTCGGAGGGAAAGGAAATGCTTCAATTGGTAACACCGGAAAATGTTCGAAATTTACTAGTGCCGAGTCAGAATGTTAATGTGTTTCCTACGATTTGGCCAAAAAATGAACTTCGTCGAATTAAAACGGCCGGAAAAATTGTTACCAAAGAACAACGGCAAGCCCAAATAGAACATAATGAAAAAGAGAAAAAAAGAATGACCCAGGAGTGTGAGCGAAGAAAACAAATATTGAAAGATATTGATAAAGCAAAAGCAGAAAAGATTGATAGAAAAACAAGCGATAAAGATGATGATGATCCTACTGGAAAAATTCTAGATAGAGCATTTGTAGCTAAACAAGAAGAGGTTAGTTTTGTACTTGTATAAACATATTTAAACCCTCTTGACCTATATTCAAGGGTATTGGTTAATAATACTTTGGTTTGAATAACAATTTTTTTTTCAGACGGAAGAAGTGAAAAGAGCAAATCGTGTTATTTTGGCAACAAAATGTCACGTCATTCGTGATGCTCAAATTGCCGAGAAAAATGTACGGTATTGACCATAAAAGACTTGTAGACATATTTAAACAATTATAAATTCCCTTAGGAAATAAGCCGAGAACTACGTGAAGAAGACTTGCGTTTGGAGAAAATGATGCTAGACGAACGTGATAAAGCTTTGCGCGAAGAAGATGAAAAACGTGAACAATCCATTCAATTGAATGCTAAGCATGCGACCGAAATACAAAAACAACTACGTGATCGTGAATTGATTAAATTAATGGAGGCCGAACGTATTGAAGAGGAAGCAAAAGCTATGGCCAAATCACAGATGGCTATCAAACAAGATATGGAAAATAGAGAAAAGGAACGAAAACGGCAAATGCTTCACATGCGCAATGAACTCCAAAAATCAAATAAACTCAGTGAGTTTTTTAAAAGTTTAGCATTCGAAGAGCAACGTATTGCCGACATGCGAGCTCAGGAATACATGCGACAGAAACAAGAACGTGATAAACAAATTGCGCATGAAAAGAAATTGGCCAGAGAACAGAAACAACGCGAAGCAGATCGATTGTTGGCGACGCAGACTAGATTGTTGGATACGAAAAATGAACAAAACGAAATGGAAATGAGACGCAATCAAGAAGAAAAGGAACGTGAATTTAGACGACTTGAGAAAGAGGCAGCTATCAAGAGAAAAAAACAGGAAAGAGAATTGGAAGCAGCAAGATTAAGTCAGATGGAAGAACTAAAACGAATGCGAGCATTACAAATGACTAGAGATGAAGAAGATTTCCAGAATACTGTGAGCAAATTAAAAGAAGATCAGCAAAAAGAAAAAGAAAAACAAAAGCTACTATTACAAAACCAGGAAAAGTATAGATCAGGTAAATTCATTATACATACATATTTCTCGGACTGCATATATTAATTTAATATGCCATACCATACCATATTTATAGAAATAATCAACCAAATTAATGAAAAAGAAGTTGCCAGACGTGATCGGAAGCAACTAAGTCATAGTGAATTTCTGGCCGAACAGGAGAAGGAAAAACTTCGGTCTAAAAATATTCAGTCTGTTATTGATACGAAAATCGGCGCTATGCGAAAAGCGAGAATTCCAGAAAAATTTGTTATGGACGTAAAACGTCAACTGCAGGCTTCTGCAAAGCTTTCCAATCAGTAGATTTCATTTTAAAATTAATTGTTTCTTATTCAATGCGTGTGTGTGTGTGTGTAAAGTAGATTTGTTACACTAATACATATTTAATAAACATTTCAACACAAAAAGAATAGAAATTGTTATACGGTCCAGAAAAATCAATGTTACAACCAGAAACAATGGCAGGGGCAACAACAATCAATTTCCAATATAAAAGAACGAATTTATTCGTTATCTGCGCAGGATGCCATTTAACTTACTAAAATGATTTTTTTTTAAATTTATAATCGTTTATAACCGCCATGTTTTCAAATTCAATTTCAATGTTGCCATCACACTAAAAGACTCAAGGGAAAATATTTCGTAACTCCCAGAAGTAAATTCCCCTTCATTCATTTACTCTTGTCCTCTCCATCCACATAATACCTAACAACGAATCTGTAGCACTGTAAATATCCTTTCATTGAAAAATAACCCCTATATGTATGTTCTACATGTATCATAGATACACGCAAAAGAGAAAGGAAATTTGTCAATATCAATGGAGCGACAATTCTGGTGGGGTAACTCAATTCCCGTTGCCAGTCATAGCTTTTCATTAATAGATTTTCATCAGTCGCCTGCTTCGTCCGTTGTTCGGTTGTCGGTTTGTCCGCATAGAGAGAAAATTTAATTTTCCACTTTTATCCTTTTTGGCTGCTGTACATACATAAATGGGACTATACTTTTATAGGTTGCGCAATTTAAATGGAAATTAAATTTTTCGTTTTTTCTTCTATAAATTAATAATTAAAATAAATTCAATCGATATGAAATAATAATATTTAGTGTGTGGACGGTATTGTTCATATTTTAAATAAATTATGACAAGTGCTTGTGGTGGAAAAGTCTCAACGTCAGTGATATGCAAGGAAGTGTTCGACGAAGGATATCAACCATCAAACGAAGGTAAAATATTTTTTTTTTTTTTTATTAAGGTACAAATGGGTGGGTGTTTTTATTTTTATTATTTGTTTTGGCTGTTTTTTTTTTATTATCAATTTGATATGGCACTTTGATGAAATCAGACTAAATTGGATGACATTTTGCTGTATCGATTTAATTCCATAGCACAATATTTTAAATGTTAAACACTTTTTTTTATTTTTTAAATTTATTCACATAATATTATGTGGAGTTAATATATATTGTATATATATATATAAGTACATATATGTCTTTTAATTAAACTTTCGTGACCCTCATTAATAAATAAAAATATCGATTTTTTACCCTAATATAATAATATGTACAATACCTACTGTTGTTTAATGTAAACGGTGTAATACACCAAATTTTTTGATTTTTACTCTCGAAAAATCTCAGAAAAATCGATTAAGTGCACTGTACTATATTCTATATTGAAATAGATATAAATATATGCCTCTTATAGGATGAGTGGGATGTAGGATTTATTATATTGGATAGAATGTTGAAAATATTTCCATTATAAACTATAATACTTTTAATGAAAAGCTTTTTTTTTAAAAAAAAAAAAAACTATTTGTATCGGAATTTGTGTAGGTAGTAAATCTAGGGCACAGCTGTACTGGGGGCTATATTTTTTTTAAAAGAATTCATTCTTTAAATCCTTAAAAGCTCACCATAGTCTTTTATATGCGTCTTTATGAAAATTTATTTGAATGGAATATACATATATAACTACGTATGTATAGTAGGTATATCTTTTTGTCAAAACCAATATTATGTATTATATACAATATAATCTGGTAAAAGAAAAATGATATGAACCTAGATATGTATATTTTTATATATCATACACCTACATATATAACTTCCCACTTCCCATTATTACATTCAAGAATCAACAGATCTAAATACAGCATACAATAAATTTTTAAATTTAATTAAAAAAAAGCATAATTTTCTCTTTCATATACCTAAATACGAGTATACAACAGTCAATCCTCTACCGGCAGTGGTCGAAGTCATGTATTCAACCGGTAGATTTTTCGAACTGATCCTTAATCCTTTCTCTGCATTATTTTTCTTACATAACATTTATATATATTTAAAAATCCTCAATGATAGTGACCGGTTTGCTAAAAATATTCGCCATTTTTGTGTATTTTAAAGTTGGTAATTTGTAGCAATTTTAAAACAGCATAGGTACGCATATTACGTATAACTTCCATGCATAATGAGGCTATTTGAAAATGTTCAATGGAAATTAGAAAAAAAAATGCCAATAAATTATTTGTATTTATTTCTACATACAGGCGGTCCTCGACTTTCGCACAATTCGCTATTTCGTATATTTTTTAAAGATTTTTGAAAAATTTCTGAATTTCATCGAAGAATGTGATTCCAAGTACGTAGGGCGATGAGAAAGACACAGGATGAAAAAAAGGTGTTCTTCAACTAATTCTTGACAAGTTAATAAAGAAAACGCATGAAAGCACTTAAAAACGCCTCGGTAACTTATATGATAAATAAAAATTATTTTTGATGTTTTTTTACATCTCTCTACTTTCGAACATTCGCACACGTTTTCAGGAACTATGTTATGTGAATAAGTTATTAAAATATTTGAATCCTGTCGGACACTGCCTTAAAGCATAAATAAACTACAGTTTTGTAAGAAAGGGGCAGAAACATACTATATTTCCCTCGACATTTACTTGATGTTTTGCAAGCTCTCTTTTGTTAATGATTTATTATTCCTAGATAGAACAATTTCCAAAACACATAGGTTATTTCAATTTTTTTCTAGGTTGAAAGGTAAGTCAAAATATTTAAAAATCCAAATCCAGTGTACTTTACCTGTAGACTTTTCCATTCATAAATTTAAAAAATAATTGAAATTTATTTATTTCTTATATAGAAATTATCGAATATGCTATACGAATCGGTATAAATCCAGACAAAGAACAACATTTACTTTATTTAGCTAAAGATGGTCTTATGAGGGCATTGCCACGTGATTGGCAAATTTGGTAACATATAATATACAGTCATAAATCACGCAGATTTAATTACATTACCGATTTTCAGTTATCACGAACCACATGGAATTTACTATTATAATCCGCAAACAAAGGAACGACAATGGGACCATCCACTAGACGCGGAATATAAACAATTGGTAGACAAAGTGAGACTTCAATTGTCAACGCCAGATTTATCAGAGGAAGTATCCCAAATTGATTCTGGTATAAAAAGTTTACAGGGCACTGAAGAGTCTGAAGTGATCTCGGATGTATCGCAAACAATATCACGGATAATGGATAAATTTTCAGGTCATACAAGTCGACTTCTTGCACCACTAGAGAAAAAAACTTTACAATTACAACCACTAGATACAATTACGCGAAATAAACGCTTTGAAATAACCAACTATGCGAACAACAGTAATCCACCACAAATTGGTTTAAGCATTAAAACGGATACTTTTGCGACATCATCATCCTTATCTAAACCAAAGAATGAAAAGGAACCATTGAAGGGTTTAACTTTATCCGGAACTGGTTCAATGTTTCTAAAATCAAATGTAAAAAAGTCTGATGGATTGGATGGAATACCTATTGACATTGATCAAAAACATTTGTTTGGAGATACTGTCGGGATTTCTAGTCATTTTGATGCAAGAAGTAGTAAAATACCAAACGAAGGCACAGCAAGCATTGGCAGTCCAACTGTCAAAAGTATTTTAAGAGATTCAAGTTTAACAGATGTTAAGACACGAAATATGGAACCAAAATTGGTGGATGTAGATATTGAAGATAGAAAAAGTGTTCGGTTTAATTTGGAACGATCCATTCAGATTGATCAGAAAAACTCTTCAAGAGAGTCGAGCGAAGACGACGATGATGAATGGGATTTTATGGAAGGTGAAGAACATCATCAATCATATGTTAAAGATGTTAAATTGACTTTAAATAAAAATAATTTAGTGAAACCAACTCTTAAAACTCAACATTCATTGGATGAATTTCGAAAACCATCCTTAGGCAAATTGTCAACATTAAATAGAACATTTAGCACGGACAGTGCGACCAGTCATGACAAATCAAGTTTATCGACTCTCTTCGAACGGCAAATTGATAAAAATGTTTTCATAAAACCACTATACGAAGACACAGATTCTGAATCAGCTGCTGGATCTATTAAGAGATTCACCAGAAATGTTCTATCGAAAAAGGCTGGCTTTAACATTGATATACCATTTTCTAATAAATTTCCTAACAACATCAAAGCAGATCTTGAGGATGAAGAAGAAATTGAAAAAACTGATTTAAGAAAAGAAATGAACGAACGATTGGAGTTATTTAGGAAAAATATTCAAATGGAGCAGTCGGAAGAAGAATCAAAAATACGCCAACAAATGCAAGCAGAAATTTTAGAAATGAAAAAAGAGCTAAGTGAAAAAAATAAAATAGAAATTAAATCAATCGAAATGAAAGAATTAAAAGAATGTAATGAAGAAGAACTGGAAAAGATGTTGGAAATAGAAAAGGACAAGTTTCAAATTGAACTTAATGAAACATTAGAAAAACTTCGCGTAGAACATGAAAAGAAAATGGAAGAAGAAATTGAGAAAGAGCAGACAAACTTCAGTGAAATGTTTGCGGAGGAAAAAACTAAATTAGAAGAAAATCATAAAGATGAAATTACAAAATTAACGAAGGTGCTAATCGAACAACTTGCTGAAGTTAAAACTGAATTAGAATCCCAAAACAATTTAGAATTGGAAAATTTTAGTCAAAATCTTAGGGATGAGTTTGAGGAAAAAAGAAAATTAATAAGTAATGAACATCGATCGTCTGCAGAAATACTTCAAAGAAACCACACCGAAATTCTTCAAGATTTGGAAAGAGATTTAAAAACCGAAGAAGATCTTCTGAAAAAAGATCACGTAATTAATTTGTCTCAGCTCAAAGATAAACTCTCTCACGAATTAGAATTGGAACGACAACGAATGAGAGAATCCGGTGAAAATCATCTTTATGAAAAAATTCGTTGCGAAAAGCGACTTCTTGAGGATAAGTACAGATGTTTAAAGGAGAAATACGTTCGACTTAAAGCAGATGTAAAAATGTCATTGGAACGCCGAAATCGCCGAAGAGAGAATCAAAGCCTAACAACAGGATCTGAAACTGAACGATCCAATTCAAATAAACATTCAATAGGAAATAGTGAAATAAAAAGTGCCTCAATGACTACTTCACAAACAGATCATGGTAAGCCACCAACGGCACCACCACCATCAACCCCAAAACAATCTGTGAAAATGAGGGAAAACTTAAGAGAAAAGTCTGTTGATAGAGAGTATCTTGTTAAAGATAAAAAATTTAGTGCAGCCGCGAAATATTTGTCACACATTCAACAATATACCGATGATACGACCTCAGTCAGTCAAAGTGATACAACAATTTCTAATAACTACAATCGAGTAAGGTATTTACCAATTCAATCAGCGTTAGGTGATAATGGAAATTCTGATTCTGAAGCATTCCGAAGAAATCAGGAAAACAACAACGTCTCACGTGATACACCAGGTCGACAGCGTAAAAAAGTATTTACCCGAATGAAATCAGCATCAACGTCACGCTTAAATTCTAGCAATAATAGGCCAGAATTAATTCGACCGTGTACGCCTGTAGAAAATCTTAGACGACAACTTCAAAAACTTGAAGATCTCGAAGATCAATTTCCTGATAATACTTTAGACACAACTTATCATCTTCGATATCCATTTAAAGATGCTTGTAAAGATCATGCCGGTACAAGTTCTGAATTAGAATTCTTTAAACATCGCATTCATATGGAACGTGATTCTGTACGTCGTGCAAAAGAATCTTTACGAACACAGAGAACAAATTTCCGATTAAGACAACGAGAGATTAAGCAACGACACAAGAATACGGCACGGCATACCGTCGATCAATTGATTCAAGAAGAAAAAGAATTAACTGAAATGGAAGTGAATTTACATCGTACAAGAGCATTACTGGGAGAAAAAGTTATCCGACTACGGCATTTGGAACAATCACTGCAACGGATTTGTGAAAAAGATAAAGCCGACGATTTAGCATCAGATGATAATAAGTGCAACAAAGATGATGCAACGATCAGTGATTTGTCATCACACTCAAGTTCTGGATTCAGCAGTACAGACATTGGCAGTGAAACTAATCATGGAAATGCGATTAGACGCAAGGAAATGTATCAGGAGTCATCGGCTATTATACAAAGTTTAGACAATTTGAATACTGAAATCCGCGAAATTTGGGAAATACTCAGCAAACAGCAATCACATTGTACGTAATATTGTCAATTGATGGAATATAAATATTTGGTTCTAAATAACTATCTATTATATATGTAGGTCTACCTCCACCTCCAGCCATAGTCTATCAAGAATTGGGATGGCCATTGATATCTTCTTCTACGTCTACCGCTACGACTATACCTCCACCAGTAACTTCAGCTATAATTCATCAAGTACAACCAATTCCAACACTGGCCGATCGATTGGAAACATATCGACAGATTGCTGCAAATAGAGCCGCAGTAAATGCTGGTGGATTAATACCAAATTTAGCAGCCAATATGATTGTATCTCAGTCAGCAGTAGCTGGCGGCTATACAACTAGTCTCGTAGAACGAACTCAAGATCTACGAAATTGGCTTAGACAAGCAAAAAATGAACATGAATTGTTAAGTATTGGTCAAAAGGCTAATCTATAAATGATTTTTTATGATTAGTATTCTTTAAAAAAAAAATAATATACGTAAGTAAAATTTTCTTAGAGTCTGTTCACCTCCTTGTGTCTCATCCTTTAAAAAAAAACCTAATTTAAATACTCTTAAGCATAGAAATGGAAATTTTAGAATGAAAAGGATGCATGAAAAATAGAAGAATAAAGTATAATCTAAACAAAGGCAAATTGGACTGAGTGCGCACATTGATTAAAAATAATTTTTAAAATATAAAATAATTACATATCCATTGATCAGATAAATTTTAATAAAAACGACTGAATCAACGAAATAAAATAATAATTTTCAGTCAATTGATTAGTATTCTTTGGAAAATTCCTTTAGTTGACCATTGAAAATACTATAGCAAATGGCCTTTTCACAACACGACCCACTTAAATAAAAATTATAATCATAAAAACAAGATTTATCTATAAAAAAAAAATTCTTCTATCGTATGATTACATTTTGGCCCCTTTCCAGTACACAAGCAAAGGCATCCCCCATTAAGCTCCTAGTTCTACAATCATACAATTATAATATATTTTGAAAATTGTAACAACAGACAGAAGAAACAGGGTGGTGTGAGGACTCAGTGATAACTCTAAAACATAAATTATATAATTTACGCAGTTATTAAAAATAAAAAATCAATCTAAATAAAAACATATTTAAAATTCAAAATTATTAAAAACTAAAAAATAAATTTTTAAAATAAAAATATATTAGAATAATAATCTATCAATAATTAAATAATTTTTTCTATTTTGAAAATTTTTAAATTTTAATCATGATATAAAAACAAACGCTAACTCCATTTGGCATACGTAAATTTAGCTACATTGGACCAGAAATTTTGATTTACTTCTCACTAAAATACGTTAACATTCACAAACGCTTATTTAAGTAGGCAATTTATTACAATCAAATAGTAATAAACAAGTAATAGGTTGCAACGTGAAGACCGTAAATTGCGTAAAAATGTCAAGCCAAATGGTATAAAATCAGTTCAACTATTTAATAAAAATAAAATTCAAACTATTTATAAAAATAAGATCTTTAAAAATGAGTGAGAAGAAAAAGAAAAATGTTAAAAAGGTGTCTAATGTCTGTGGAATTCCTATTATGTATTCCGTATGTATATTAGTAGTCTGTATGTAGTACTTATCTCTCAATATAACAATTTAGCAACATGAATGGTCAAATATTTACTGTAGCGTAATTAAATTTAAAATCGAATCAGAATCAACATTGAACATTTAAATTTCGTTAAAAAAGCGATTTACCACAATAAATTAATTAAAATGCTCTGACGTAGTAATTATTGGGACTTAGTTCCCTTTTGAGTCAAATGCAATTTATTTTATTTGCTACTGATCACTATATATGGATCTTATTTTGTGTGACTGTAATATTATTTACCTAGTTACTTAATTAAAGGAAAAATTGACTTCATAGTTGCTACATTAAACGGTGGATTATATTAATCAAACTAACAAATGTGCGTTAAACAAAAAAAAAATACTAATTAAATTTCAGTTAATCCCCCCATATACTTTAATTACAATGACACCTTTTACAAAAGTAAGAAAGTCATGGAAAACTAAAAAAAAAAAAAAAAAAATTAGTCAGAATGTGATATTCCAAAAATCCTTCTTAGTTTTAATCGAATAAAATTCTATATATTATATATTTTTAGAATAGCATTTAGTGTACCGTCCACAAACTGGTAGTCCCCCAAACACCTTCACACAACGAATTCAGTGACAATTTTATTTAATCAATACATATAAATATTTGTGTTGTTTATTAACGAATTCGATACCTATATCGTTTGAAAAGTGCCTAATTATTTTGGAAATTAAATTGATTTTAGTATATATGTATATGTATAAAAAAAATACAGTTAAAAAGGAATTAAACCTTAAAAAAAAATTATTTTAAAAATTTCAATCGTACATATTTAAAAATCATTGAATTCGTTATAGTCAGTATAACTACATAAATATGTTGTATTTAGTAATATGTACTTTAGTTTCAAACTACTCACCACTTAGGTATTGTGAATGGATTGGATTTAAGAAT
This sequence comes from Platyura marginata, assembly GCA_026745375.1. NCBI lineage: Eukaryota > Metazoa > Arthropoda > Insecta > Diptera > Keroplatidae > Platyura > Platyura marginata. The sequence goes on along the minus strand of JANSTT010011111.1, from coordinate 59,297 downwards.
AATGTATTTTATAAAATAAAAAAAAACAATTTTAATGTATATTTTACAATACTACAGTAATCATTAGAAAATTGTTTCAGTGAATAAATCAGGAATGTTTATGGTTCGATTTATTGAAAAAATATAAAATTAACTAAAAACTTTAAAAGAAAAAAAAAAGTTTATAATTGAATTGGCCTTTTACTACCTATAAAACTATCAACAAACTAATTTCCATAAATTAATTTTATAATTTTTCAATAACGCAATCATTACCCCCCCCCCCTCAAATAAGCACAAATAAATATTTATTGTTAAGTACCCCGTTATTGTCAACAACTAAATGTGGACACAATCAAATAAAAAAAAAAATTTATGTCAAAAATATATAAAATAAAATTATTAAATATATAAATACAAATGCCTTTTATTGTACCATCCTTTCCTTCGTCTAATACAAGAGTCCTGTTTTAAATTTTAGATGAATTGTTGGTAATTCATTAACCCTTTGAGTCGTTATTAATTTTGTTTTTATGTGTTAAAATGGGCAAAATAACAATTTTTTCTAACTTTTCCGTCAATCCTCTGGCATAATGTACGCATTTGTGTACATCTATACTAAAATAGAAAATAATAATTCCATAGAATAAACGGCAATTTAAAATTAAAAGTAATGTACACAATTGTGTACAGAACGAATCAAAGGGTTAATTAATAATAGCGACTGCCTTCCCATGCTCATAATTGGCTTTATATAGAATTTTAATGTTCGAGCAACATGTCCTTATATCAGGGACAGGGATGAGCCATAATTAGCATAGCGCTCATAATTGGCTGCGTCTCAAAACTGGATGGTAATGCATCATCAACTATTTTTATTACTAGTGTTGCCACCACATATGTAAATTAAATTTAAAATATTTGGATAATTTAACTAAATTACTTCAAAAAAGAAAACAAGATGGTTACTCTGTACATTACAATTTATTTAAAATCTAAATAATTAATATTATATTACATATGAAGGTATTTTATTATTTTTTTTTTTTTAGTAATAGTTATTATTTTGAATACAGAAAAACAATAATTTTGTTTTTCACCAGTTACGAATATTATTTATTTATTATTTTTTTTTTTTTTTTCATTTTAATGCACTTAGGTAATTGGAATGATAAGATTTTTGATTTAAATTTTGTTCAATAGCGATTATAGTTATAACACGATCTATAGTTTGTTCTGAACATCGAACATTATCACAACAAAATTGGGTGATAAAAAAAAATACCAATTCAATATTTTGATGTAAAAACAGAAATAATAAATAGACCTTTTCCCGATTCCATTCACTTTATAACAAAATCACTGTTCCCTTTTATATTCTTCAGAAAAATATTTAAAACAAACGAAAAAGCCAAAACGATATTTTAACGATTTTCTGATAGCCACAACAACAAGAACAACAACAAAATTTTAAATTAAAATAGGTTTAATGCTAATTTAAGTGTTGTAACTATGTACTGTTTATGTATTGTATGTACATAAAACTAAAAAAAAATAAAAATACGAGCACATTAACTGCCCTGGAATGACTTTGGTTAAAAATATAAATTAATATTATGTGTAATTTAATAACATTTATAAATACATGCTGGAAATTGGATTAATTTTATTAATATTAATAATTAAGTTAACTATTTTAAAATTTAAATGTTTACGGAATATTTTAATTGTAAATAATACTAAACGAGAATCTCTGCTTAAATATTGAGCATAAAAAAATTGAGAATATCGTTTTGATCTTAATACTTGTACTACATTTATGGAAATTTATTTAAAACGATTATTTTTTTATCTTTTTTGGTACCAGTGTTGACTCACGACAGAAACAATTTTTGTAATTATTTTGATCATTTGAATTAGTGAGTGATAACGTCATACAATGACATACGGGGTAACAGTAAAACTAGAAACTGTGTATTTATTCAATTATCAACCGCTAGATGTTGCAATAGAGCGATATATAAATAAATTCTAATAAGAGATCCAGAAATATCCGGAAACATGTGTGGTTTCCGTCAAATCCTTTTTTTTTGTACACTGATTAGATCATTAATTGCCAGGAGTCGCCACTGATACGTATGTTTTATTGATCGTAATTTTTTCTGAACCTTTGTTGGACTGTCATATCTAATATTTTTTTATAAATTAATCAGTTTAACGTTTTATATACGGTAGAACTTCGTTAATCGGAACTAATTAGGGCTCTAGGTTATCTGAATTAATGTAAGTCAAATGGGTAATGAGCAAAAAAAAAATGAGTAAAAATGAAGAATCTGTACAATAAGAAAAAAAACATTTCTTCCATTCTTGAAGAAATGCAAAAGGTAAATAAATCCATAGGAAAGAAATCAATTTATGTGCATAAATCATACAATTTAACTTATGTAGAACATGACGGTTCTCTGGAAGCTTTACTATTGACTCAGCTTATTCACTTGAGTAATTTGTGTTTATTATTTTTGCAAGGAATCAAGTATTCTTATTTATAGATACTTGATTCCTTGAAAGTTTTGGAAAATAAAGTTATCTGGTTTTTGTAAATGGATTGTTGATAATAAATATTATTTTTGTTGCTCTTTGTCTCTCATGAACATTTTCGAGCTTACTAAAAATTAGTAATCAATTGTTATTATTTTTAAAAAAAATGTAAATAGTTTTACAGAAATATAAGTAATTATTTTATCTGAAATTTTTTAATTAAAAGAAAGATATTCTTAGGTGCGTGACATCGACGAGAAGTCCTTCAGTCACTCCCCCGGATTCTGGTTCTTTAGGACTACAGTCATATAAGTGACTACCATTTGTTAACAACAACAAAAAACAAAATCCGTGAGCAGGCTAATTCACAACCACTCTCTCACAAAAAACAATAGAAGCGCGATAAATGTGTAGTTTGTAAGAATTTCGCACGTACAATTTAACTTTTTAATTTAATAAGCGAAGTCCAGTTTGATGGTGTCCGGATTAATTAAGTTCTACTGTATTCGAAATTATTGGTAATTGATGAAAAGAGAATAAACCTTCTCAGCGCGAATGATAATTTGTAAATTGTCTGTTTTTCTTTAGTATAAGTGTGTTCCTATGTATTGATACGATTTAAATAAGATAATTTATTATTTATAACAAGAATTAGCTGTCATATGTGTATCGAAAAATAACTGTTGATTTCGATGTTTAAAAATAATAAGTAAATTTTTTTTTTAATAAAACATTGTATCCCAACAAACATTAAAACAACGGGATAGCAACTCTACAAAATATGTCGTGACCGTACTGAATCACCTTATAGAAATATTTACATATACTTTTCTTACGTTAAATTAATTTAAAATATCCAGTGCATTTAACGATGTAAAAATGATTTAAAATCTTAATACATTAAGGCACACAATATGTTCATTAAAATTTTAAAAACAGTTAAAAATAGATGAACAAGGACGGCTTCATCATTATTATTAAGTCTGTTACTAAAATACCATTTAAAATATTGTCAAAAATAAAATAAACAAAATAGAAAAAAAAATAACATACCGAAACAGATAAAGGGCCAGTGCACGTTAAACAAGTCACAATAAAAAATGTGTATGCTCAACAATTACTATGTCTGGCACCTCTCATCAGGGGCACTAGTAACGATGGTGGACCAGCCTGTCGTAAAAATGGATGTGATAATAGTTCTGCAGCAGTTGCTCGTTGAGCCGGATCCCGTACAAGCATTCTGTCAAGAAAACCCTGTAATCGTGGCGACACTTTATGGACATTTTTCAAATTTGGTGGTTTTGTGTCACGAATGCGTCGCATCGCTTGCAATGGTGGCTCATTGAAAAATGGCGGTTCACCATCAACCATTTCAATTACCATAATGCCAAGAGACCAAATATCTACTTCGGGTCCATATGGAAGACGTGATATTACCTCTGGCGACATCCAGTATGGTGTTCCCACTAGTGATTTTCGTTTTGGCAATTCCTGCGATACTTGTGCACAAAAACCAAAATCAGATAATTTTACGCGACCATCGGTTGCCAATAAAATGGAATCTGACTTGATATCACGATGAATAACACCCTGGAAAATTTTTGTTAAACATTATTTTAACTACGTATGGATTACAAATCATACCTGTGAATGCAAGTATGCTAAAGCTTTAAGACACTGTTTGCAAACAGTTGCTATTTGTTCTTCATCCATGCGGGAATGTGTTACAATATCAGTTAATGCCCCTCCCTCTAAATATTCCATAACTACCCATAATTCATCATTTACAAGAAAACTGCTGTATGTCTCAACAATATTTGGATGATGATAATCACGCATAATAACGACTTCATTAAACAGTAGCTCACGTCGCTGTTGCTTGCGTAAATCCATCTTTTTCACTGCCACTTGACGACCTTTTAAAAAAATTTATAAGAAATATACATTTACAAGGTGAAGTTCCATCCAAAATACCTGTAGATCGATCAGTTGCTATACACACTGTTCCAGTGGATCCTTCACCAATTTTCATGAAATTTTCTAAATTCTCTCGTGGATCACCAGCTGAGACAACCATTTGAAGAGCAGCCCGAAACTAGAAAACATAGAGCTTATTTATACCATTTCGTTTATATTATTTTTCGTATTCAAAATACCTGCTCGTGCGTTAAACGTTGTTCTTGTTTGGCACCACTTGGACTAGGGCCACTCTGACCACCACCAATACTGCCACCGCTTGTACTATGTACTGTCGACGCATTACCTCCACTTGAACTTGATGCTCTTGAACTAGCATTGCCAATCATGTGTGTTGGATGCATTTGAACATTTAAATTTTGATCAGTTGATGTTGATGTTGGTAAAGGTGGTCTATTAAGTTGTTGTGGATGTTTTAGTTGTTGTTGCTGCTGCTGCTGTTGGTGCTGTTGCTGCTGTTGCACATGAGGTAACAATGATTGGGAATGCTGTGATGGAGGATAGTGATGTGGGTGTGTTGTTGATGGTACTGTTGAATGAGATGGAATTGATGACTGAACCGATGGGGGATATGCTGCTCGTTGATTACCACCACTACCTACAGATTCTGCGGGTGATGTCTGTTGTGGTCTATTTTCAAAATAAATATAATTAACATTACTTATTTTTAATCTTGACAAATTAACAACGATGATTAGCAAGAGTATAGAGGTTATTGAGGAAAAGGAAATCTCCATCTCAGAATCACATTTGAAATTTAATCTTCTAATAAGGTCATGGTTATTTCCATTTACACTAACAAATAACGAGAAATATTTCAATCAGGTGTCCTATAGCATTTTTTACATTTTATTTTTATGTTGAATTCTTATCGCATTCCGATTAAACCTGTTTTCTGATTTAGAGCACATTAACTGATAAAGAATACAAATAGGTAATCATATTAAAGATAAACAAAATAAACTACCTGAAAAATGGTACCGGCAAATCCGTATGTACATTTATTGGACTAACAACAGTGTTTCCGTTTATTCCGCTCGTATTATTTAGATACATTTGCTGATTATCGCTATAATATTGTCCACCGGCTGGAGGATGTTGTTGTCCAGCCGTATGTCGATTCCAATCGGTCTGTGGTGGTGGTTGTTGTGGCTGCGGTTTAGACGCATAGCTAACGTCCCGTCGCATACTTGGATACTGGGTCAATTGGGATGGTTCTTCTGGTACAGATGGTGGTACATTGGCATTACCACGTATATCCCTGCGTATTCTTGGTGGACTTGAACTCCGCAACGAATTTGATCGTGCTACATGAGATGTTTTTGGTAAAACTATTCCGTTGCCAGGTTGCAGTTCATCATGTAATTTGTTATTATTCAAATGAGGACGCACTATTGTTTTCAAATCAAGTATTTCGGTTGGTGTAATTTCCGATGGATCAACTAGTGGCAAAGGGCGATTGGTAGATTTTAATATTTGATTATTTCCAACGATTGATGCCCATTGCAATGGCAAACCGACATATTTTCCTTCGCGTTTATCAAATCCTGTATGGACACGGTGCTCAAAATTACTCGGTAACGATATTTGAGGCTTCTTCTTCTTTTTCGAGAACATGTTTGTCACTAACACATTACTTTCACTTAAATTGCAGATATAAAACGCACAGGAAATAACTAATTATTTAAGATGAATGCGAAAAAGTTTCGATCAAACTATTTCTATTGCCCCCTTTAGTATGATGACGCCCCTCTTTTTTCCGTTCCACATTGACAGCTCAAAGACAACAAATTTAACATTTTTCAACGTTTACTATCATTTTACTGTTGTTGCGATGCATTTTGCATACAAATTACCATATTTGTTTTAATTCACACTAATGCAAACAACACAAAAATCACATGTAGCTACACAAATAATTGTACGGAATAGGTAAAAAATCAGATAAAAAATCGTAGAAATAAACAAAAATTCATCAAAAACGCCACCATCTTTTAATGAGTACGTTCATCAAAGCAACAATCATGGGGTTGTAGTACATTTTTGCGTTCATCGAGTTGATGATGTTAAATTTTTTTACATCGATGTATATGGTTCAATCTTTTACTCAGCTTAAAATAACGTAACAACGCCATAGATTTTATTTACATCATTCTCGTAGTGTTGTTATGCTATTTCAAAAACCAAAAAAATTTGATTGTTTGGCAGCTACACCAACTTAAATCAATATTATAATAACCCTAGCTTATTCAACGATGCCATTAAAAAAAAAACAATCCCACCTTCGTTGAACGTACTCAATTTAGCTCACCTGTAACTGCGCCGTCATTGTTCACAGTGACAATATAAGAAACTATCATTGGAATGTTTGTGAAAATTGTAGTACTAGAATTATAAATAATTTGAATATTGAATTTAGCGCGCGCTTTATCCTTTTTAATTTTAAAGAAAACGGTGAGTTATGGAAAAATGGAAATAACGGACGGTTTTATTTAAAAGTTCCATTTAAGCTTTGAATAACTTTTCTTAAAAATCGCAACAACCATGATGATTTACATTTTTCTACTTCTAAGTTTCTATTTCAAACGGTTTCCACCAATCAGCAAATTGCTTTACCTTTGGAATAGGATGTTGTTCCCTTCTTGGTCGTCTCCACAGTCTCGAGTCTAAATTAAGGAGACCTCCAATTATTTCCTAAAATGTTATTCCATTTTATATATACTGAACTATAACTGACAGAATTAAATTAAGCAAACCTGTGCAAAATTGTTGGGAAATCTTTCTTGTTCTTCGATAATATGCGCAAAACCACTGTCTATTCCAAAATTTACCCAAAAATATGGTAATCCTTTTGGTACAGATTGTCGCAAGTGCTTTTCTTTCAAACTAACTAATTGTTTATTTGTTGACCATTCACGTTCGGATTCTTCTATAGCTTTTTTGAAATAAAATGGCGCCAATTCAAAATTTGTATTTGGAACACAATGAATAACCATATGTGGACGTTTATGTAAATATCGAGCTGTTTCAAAAAAGATAACATCTTGTGACCTTGATCTGAACATACGACATAATGCCTTTTTATAGTCCTAAGAAAAATCAATGCAAAATCTAAAACTTCTAGTTTATCATAATAATCTCTAGTCTAGAGCTTACCACAATTTCTTTCCAAACATCTTCGTCAAGTTGTGTCGAACATGAGACATGCTGTATCGGAACAATCAGACAATGTCCTATTTGAAGGCCCTCATGCCATGGTAACGATAAATATACATTTGTGCCCATAGATATGATCAGTTGTTTTTCCATTTTGACCGAATCCAGACATTTTTCGCATGACTCTAATGTGCGCGTCATTTCTTGGTGTTGTTGAATTGCTCGATTTTTTTCTTTTTCATATTGTTCATCTTGAGAAATATTTTTTCGTACTTTCTCAGCAAAAATATCTTCCAAATCATCTTGGGGATTTGTATGTTTTCCAGCGATGTTTACAAATTGCTCATCTTGATCGTTGGCCGTAACAAATTTTTCTCTTTCAAACTGAAACGAAAAAACAATTATTTATTTAGACAAAAATAAAATGTTTCACTTTACCATTTGTTTTATGTCATATTTATCATCATCCGCAAAATATCGTATTCGTTCTCCAGCCTCATGTGTTTCAACTTTCTTTGATTTTCTAGCTTTCCTACCGCCCCATGGATCCTCTGGTTTAACAGTAGAACGTTTTTGCACCGGTCTACTAATGCCTTTGCTATTTGTAGTTGTTAACAGAACAACTTCTTTTTCACCTTTTTCTACCTTTAGCTGTTCGCGATCTTTAAGTAGAACGTCATCCTTGTGTGCATTTCGAAAAGCTCGAGCTTTATCTAATCTTTCCTTAAGTTCTTGGGCTAGATCATTGTTTTCCATTATTTCTGCTTTTATAAGTTTTGCACCCAATTCGTTCATTTGCTGATCCGTTAGGAAGTCCTTATTCGATGTCTTTGTAGATTCAGATGTTGTTATCTTTGGAGGACTATGCGATGAACTTCTTTGTTGGCGTCTATCACGGTGTTTCGATTGCGGAGGACTACGAGATCTAGATTTTTTACGAGTTTGTCTGTTTTTTTCTCTATTCCTGTCATTTGGCGAACGCTGATCGGTTGAGTAGTCACTTATCGATGTCTTTGTAGATTCAAGTGTGACTATTTTTCGAGGACTATGCGATGAACTAGTTTGTTGACGTCTATCACGGTGTTTTGAATGCTGGTGAGGACTGCAAGATCTAGATTTACTACGCGTTCGTCTATTCCTTTTTTTATATCTGTCATTAGGAGAGCGAGAATGTGAACGGCGGTATTTATTATTATTACCTCTTTCTTGTTCGTCATTTTTAGTAGTTTTTCTCCAATTTCCAGTATTTTTCGGTCGATACTTTGACGAACTATTTCTTGATGAAACTCCCTCATCTGAATCGTTTTTAGGTTTTTGAAATGTTGGTAATCCTGTTCCGCCATTCTTCCAAAATGGATTTAATTCCCTGGAACTTTTTGATGGATCATACGAATCAATATTTATTTTATCAGTTTTTGGCTCCGATTCCTTTTTCGAATATGTTGGAATCAACATACCTGATAACCAGTCATCTCTAACAAGAGGTTTATCTACAATCGGTTTTGTGTCGGATTTCTCAATCCACTCATCTTCACTTGTATCAGACTTCTGGCGTTTCTTTTCTTTCCGATTTCGCTCTTCATCTGATGACGACGAACTCTCAGAATCACTGTCAGAGTATTTCTGTTTTTTATGTTTTTTTCTTTTTTCTTTTTTTGACTTTTTACTATGTTTAGATTTGGAATTGTCCGATGCTGCTTCAATTTTTTTCGATACTGAGGGCAACATCCATTGATCATCTCCACGCAATTTTTTATGAATTTCACGTTCTTCTTGAGTTTTAAACTTTTTTTCAGCCTATCAATTAAAGAAACAAATTATTGAAATAATGTATTCCATTTTCTGAAGTTTACCGAAACAAAATCAACAAAACCTTACCCGTTTCAAAAGTTCCTCTCGAGCCTGACGAAGTTCTTGGCGAGCTCGCTCTTTTTCATTTGCACTTTCAAATTGTATAAAAGACATTTTCGTTGTTGTGTTGGTTGAATTATAATTATTAAATCCAAATTTTAACTAATTGGTGATGTACAGTATTTGAGTACCTGCGATATAAAATGATCAGGGTACTTTTGTCGAATCCAATTACTTAATACACACAGTGAATAGTATTTGAGGTATTAAATACGGATTAATTTTATAGAAATTTGAATAAATTAATTATTTTATTTTATTTTGATAGTTTGACATTTTGTCCAACAATAAAACGTTTTTCTCGCTCTAACATACTAATTATTTTAATTGAAATTTATAAGTCCTTCTCTAAATTTTGCGTGTTATACAGACGTCGAAGTATAATTTCAACCTTAATGGAAGGACTCTCATTTTATTAAAAGAAAACAATTTATTATCAAAATTAAAATAAAACGTTTATATCAAAAGGTATGTGTTTCCACATATTGCCTGTACACTATAAATTTATAAAGCAAATAATTATTTTTTATTCATACATACTTTTATTTACCGTAAATTGAAAGCCGCCTTGATTTCGTATTTCTTTGACGTTTCATGTTCCATTCAACGATAACTTCATTGTTACACATCTAAAAAGTTCCTCTTTCCGGTTTCAGTCAATCGATTGAAAAGGTAAATTTATTTTTAATTTTTAATTTTACTTTAAAAAAAGCCCATTTTGAAGACTTAATTGTTCATTTAATTGCGGAGATTTTAACGTTGTTAGTAAATAATTTCGCGACAAGAAGTTTAAAGTAATAGCCATAGTTTTTTTGTTAACTTCATTCTTAGTTTGCCAAACGTGCATGTGGCGTTTCCAATTAATTGTGATAAAATTAACAAATAAGACAATTTATTACTTTTCAGATGCCTGGAGTTACAGTTAAAGACGTTGAACAAGCTGCAGTTGTAAAAGCTGTAGCAGTTTTTCTTAAAAAGTATGTATATTTCTAACCTCACTTTTCCTATACCTCTACGTAAATTCGGCTTTTAGATCGGGAAAACTAAAGGTCCCAGAACAAATGGACATTATTAAAACTGCAAAATATAAAGAACTAGCGCCCGACGATCCTGACTGGTTCTACATTCGTTGTGCATCAATTTTGCGACATTTATATCACCGGAGTCCAGCTGGTGTCGGTGCTATTACTAAAATTTATGGAGGCCGAAAACGAAATGGAGTTCATCCATCTCATTTTTGTCGTTCTGCCGATGGTGTAGCACGAAAGGCTCTGCAGACATTGGAAGCTGTAAAACTAATTGAAAAACATCCAGATGGTGGCCGTAAACTTACGTCACAAGGACAACGGGATTTGGATCGTATTGCAAATCAAATTGTAACAAAACAAAGAGCTGCCGTAAAAGCGGCGGCTGCTGCAGTAATTACATTGTAATGGGCTTTTTTTAATTGAAATATACATTTTAAGGTATATAAATATATATATTCGAAATTATTCCTAATCTAACTTTAGGTTGAGATTTTTATTAGAGAGAGCACCCTTAAGATCATTTATTTGTGGAACAAAGCTGTTAAGTACATAAATAATTGTAAACTATTATTATTACGTCAGACTAAATCTAATAGTTTTTAGTGAACCAAAGATTCACATTTTTTTTTGAGTGTCGTGTAAAATTCCCAAAAAGTGCCTAAACAGATTTATTGATTTAATTTACTAATATGGAATAGATGAATCATTTTTGATTGAATTTAAATTAAAAATCCAACGTAGAAGCCATAGAATGGTCTTTCAACTACAATAGCTGTGGACAAGAATTAAACTTAAGCTAAAATTTATTGATGAATTAAAATGTTGTTAAAATCACCCACTCCTCATACTCCAAATGCCAGGAAATGCATTTATAGCGTGAAAATTTTAAAAATAGATCTTTGTAATCTCCGACAAAATTATCGAAGAATTCTCATAAAATGTCTTCACTGTGGCCAAAGTCAAAATGTATATAAAAAAGTAAAAAATTTTGACTGGAGGAACAAGAAAATTATTTAATCTAACAGCTCTCCCATTTACCTATTTGCGTTTAAATGAAAATTTAATCAGAAATCATATCATAGATGGAGATGGAAGTTTGTAATCTACTGAACTTCAGCGAAATATTGGACTTTAGCAAAAATTACCATAAAATAATTTATTAATTACTATAAAGTATCAATAATAGATAAGAATTAATTAATTTCATTTACTTAACAAAGTTGTTAGCTTAGTAAAAATGTCAAACCATCTAAAAATTTTGTTAAATCCGAATGCTTCATTTGTATGATTGAAGTCTCGAAAAACTCATGTGACGTCAACGCACCGCTTTTGGTCGCTGCCTGTTCGAATGCTTTGCCAAAGAAATTTTTCGGTGAATTCTCACAAACTGGCGGTACACCAATAACCAGCAACAGTCCACGTTCAAGGTCAATCGGACAACTTGCCACCATTGGCAATTCATGTGTGCGACGACTCCGTGACGTGACCACATGACCGTGCAACATAAATTTGGCAAGCATCATCAAACCATGTGGACAGGAAAAATATGGATTCTCTTCGTTCAATATAAAATAGAGAAATGGACCGGCCGAATTGACTTGATGCATTTCGAGACTGCTCTGGACTTGTCGGAATATTGCACTCAGAAAATGTTTAGCCTTATCGATGCCAGCATCTAGTAGTGGTTTATTCGTACGCGATAGACTATCCATCGCTTCCATAAAACAATATTCTGGCGATCGATCTTTTTGAATAGACTCTAATGTGGCCAACATTGAATAGACATAATCGGATGCGGAATATCTGTTCCGATAGCCATACTGAAGTGTAAACGAAACATACACAATATCAGGTAAATTATATTTTTCGGCAAGTTTTTCGATTGCCTGATAAAATTCTTTGCGCAACAACAAATCCATTGCGTTAAACGTTTGTCTGGCCTGGACCAGCGGTAATCCCATTTCAACCAGTAATTCATGAAGTCTTTTCTCACCACGCAACGTCCACAATTTTAATTTACACGCCGAATACATTGAGTGCTTCAGTGAATCATAAACATTCCAATGTCTATACAGAGCCAAATGCAAATCACTTTCCAAATGAATTTTCATTGCTGTTTGAATTGATTGATCGTTGGTTTTGTTTGTCAATCGAGAAACGTGAGATTGAATTTTATCCGTTTCCAGAGTATATGTTGAACTTTCAATTTTGCCCAAAATCAATTGTTCGGTTATGCCAACTATTGCCCACCAAAGTAAATCCAACGAATCTTTAGTTAGTTTCCAGGCAAGTTCAAATAACAGCAATGCCGAACTTTTCCCATAGTAGCTGTACTGTGTATAATCGAACATAATTTTATTTCGTTCCTCTTCCCATTTGCGCCGTTCACGTTTTTTTTCTATTTGTCGTTGAAATCTTTCCGTTCGACTTTCACCGTCTACAGCATTGGCACTATCATCACTGTTGTTGCCGTCATCTTCTTCATCTTCATCATCGGATTCCTTAAATATGTTCTCAAAAGTCGGTATACCTTCGATGGGATTTATATCGCCAAGTATTCTTATCTGAAATGTAGAATTTTCCATAAAAATGGGTGGAATCAGGTTCTATTTATGATTCAGAAAGAAAATGGTGAAATTCCTTAAAAGAAAACCGGAAATTAACTGCTAGGATTGGTGTATATGAAGTTGCTATACAAGTTGTTATACTCGCCAAAAGAGGACTCCTAGTCTCACAGCCTATGTGTCTTCTACTTATTATTATTTCGAAACATGATAAGATTTTTTGCAACATAATTTGTGGGCATTTGGTTCATTTAAAAAGAGAATTGACCACATAGTTATATAACATAGAACGTCTGGACACTATGCAAAAAGGTACTTTTATGGAAATTGATTTGGGATTTGTTATTCGAATGGCTCTTACTTACTTGACTGTCACTGTAAATATTACACACATCCATAGGACGATGTGAATCACAAACAAAAAATGTAACATCCTCATTGGGCTGTAGAACATCCACAATATCAATACAGGAACCACAATTGATCAGCACCACATATTTTACATCATCTTTATTTTCGTTGAATGCTCTTTGGAGACCGGTCATTCCCATTATCGGAACAACCGAATATACCATATGATCATATTTGAAAAGGGACTGCAAAATTTTACTAGCACAAATGCCATCGATGTCATAATTTACAATGACCAAAATTCTTTTTCCGATCAGTACATTGTAGAAATCATTTTTTATATCTTGTATAAACATAGTAAAACTAATGATCCTCAACTAAACAGAAATACCATCAAATTATAACAATAAAAACACATTTAATACAAATATTAACAGAAAAAAAACTACTCAGTACAAAACTAATAACAAAGGATCCGACGACAGTTCACATAATTTTAGGTTATGTTTGTTCAATGTGAAAACTTCAAATAATGGCGCGAAAACGATCTGAGAAAGAAATAGCGCAACTTTTAAAATCTCAAATCGTCACTATATATTCATCATTCGATGAATACATCATTGACGGACCTGGTTTTAGTATTCGAGCACCACCCAAACATTCCTCCTCTTTATAGAACACTGCATATTGTCCAGGAGTTATAGCCCGTGTGGGCTTCCTTAGTTTCACCAATAAATTCTGATTATTGTTTGTTTCAAAAATTAGGCACTCAGTAAGAGCTTTGGTATGCTGAAATCGAAACATACACTCGAATACATTACCATTTAATGGAGATTTGTCTATCCAATAAGGTTTCTCTGTATATAATAGATTTGTATGCAAAGCTAAGTGATCTGTACCAGATGACACTAAAATAACATTTTCTTCCAGTTGTTTTTGTAGAATAAAAAATGGTTTAACATAACTGGCTATTCGACAACGTTGTCCAACAGTCCAATGATGAATACCAGTATGTTTTCCGATAATTTTTCCCGTATCAACATCCACAAAATCACCAGGTTTCGAATCAATATACTGTAATGAAAAATTTGGTTGTCTGTTTGTCCAAGCCACCGTACTTTCTCTTATCTTACTTCAGATATAAATTCGGAAAAATTTCTTTTCCCAACAAAACATATTCCAGTACTTTCTTTTTTCTTAGCAATACGTTCTAGTCCGGCTTCGATAGCTAACCGCTTGACATCATTTTTTTGTAATGGGCCTAATGGGAACATTGTTTTTTGTAGAGCAATTTTTGGTATTTGGGACAAGAAAAACGTTTGATCTTTAAATTGGTCTGATGCACATAAGAGTTTAACATCTGTAATATTTTGGATTGAATAATTGATCATATAGATTTGATATGATTACCGTACTTTTTTCAGGACTATAATTATCCAAAAAAGTTCCAAACGAAGATCTGGCATAATGACCAGTAGCTATAGCATTGGCCGATAAAACATTTATGGCATATTTAAAAAACAAATTAAATTTTATGTGTCTATTGCATAAAATATCCGGATTTGGTGTAAACCCGGTTTGATATTCTTGTAGAAATTGTCTATAAGTTGAAAATGTCTCAATTTAACTGAACAGCTATAATGTTAAGGATATTACCCAAAAACTTCAGTCCAATATTCTTTTACGAAGTTGACTTGTATTAGAGGTACATTTAATTTTTGGCATATCCATTGAGCATCCTGCCAATCAGTTTCTCCAGAACATTGACCATATTCATCAATTTGATCCCAATTTTTCATAAAAACAGCAGTTACGTTAAAGCCTATGGAATATTTGTTGAATGATTAAAATTGGATGGATAAATATAATTAAAATAATATTTTTAGAAATTAACCTTTTCGCTTTAAAATTAAGGTAGCCACAGCACTATCAACTCCACCAGAAACGCCGACAACCACTTTTCGTATCATTTTGAATATTTGCTGTTATGTTGTGTATAAATAATTTATTCTAAAATATTTTTAACTTCCAACATAAAAAAAAACATTTAAAAAGAAAACAAAACAACATAACCTTACTTTAAGGAGGCGATAAAGAACAGAAAGAGAAGTACTCTTTCTCTATCTTTTCAACTGCACTGTTTTGAATGGACGTATTTAATTATGGATCCCTTCAAAATATCGACTACTAACTGGTTAAATAGATTTAACAAAATTTATATAAATAAATATAAATACCACACCTATATGAAATATATTTATTATTATTAATTGTTATTTTCTTAAATAATAGGTAAATAATAATTTTGAGAAATTTATAAAATCTCAAATAGTAGTTTTCTCTGCTGGGATGTGAATCTATTTTGTGAGTTCGTGTTTACGTATTTTGATACAACTAAAAAAAAATCATTTTTAGCTTTAAAACACTACTATTTCATTTTAAAAATTAAATATAAAAATGCCAGTCTTTGAAACAGCACCTGTAGTATTTGAAATTGGAACAGCATACACAAAGTAAGTAAAAACAAAACCTTTAAAGTCTCTGAATTTAAGAGGAATCCTAACTATGGCGCTCATCATATAACTATAGAAGTAAGCAATAACTATTATTTTATATATGCTGGAATTTAAGTAAAATTTAATTTTTTTTAGATTGTTGGGTTTCCTCAAAAATAATGCCACACCTAATTTATGAATGCCCAACCCGTAAATATAATATTAATTTTTTTCTTAATCACAGGCTTGGTTTTGCTGCCGATTCCTATCCAAGATTTATTATACCTTCCAATACTTATGATCTCACAAATGAAATTACTTATTATGACCACATGGTCGACTTCATACAGAATATTTTCTTCAAGTAATATATTGGAGTTTTTAAAATTTACAAAATATTATACTTGGTATCATAATAATGTAATGTTTAGGTACCTTTTGGTTAGTCCAAAAGAAAGAAAAGTCGTAATCGTTGAGAACGTACTTTGTCCAACCAAAGTACGTGAAACTCTAGCAAAAGTTCTATTTCGTCATTTCGAAGTTTTATCGATACTATTTATACCATCTCATCTGGTGGCATTATCAACGTTAGCCGTTGATACAGCCTTAGTTGTTGATATTGGCTACAAGGAGGCAACTGTTATTCCAGTGTACAGTGGTGTACAAGTATTGAATGCATGGCAAGCACAGCCACTAGCTGCAGAGGCCGTTCATAAGGAAATCAAAAGACAATTATTGGCCATTGGTGTTAAGGAAGATTTATTAAGCGATGATGTTATTGAAGATATTAAAGGTATTTTTTAAGAGATATAATTCCAACATATATTATGCACTAAATTTATTCATTTCAGTTCGAGTTTGTTTTGTTACAACATATGACCGAGCCCAAATGTATAAAAATGAAAATCCACCAATACCTTGTCCAGATGTTGAATATCCAGTTAATGGAAAAGAAGTCATTAACATTCCTGGCACATTAAGAGAAACTGCATTTGAAATCTTATTCCCAGATGATAATGATCGCCTTGGTTTACCGTACATAATTTTGGACGCTATTCTTAAATGTCCTATAGATATGCGACGTCAATTAGCCGAAAGTATATTTCTAATTGGAGGATCAGCTATAGTAATGGGTTTAACGGCACGCATTAAGTCGGAACTAAAAGCTTTGTTGGCATCAGATATATACAAGGATAAATTACATTTAGATACATTTAAATTTCATACCGCACCAGCAAAGCCGAATTTTACAGCATGGCTTGGAGGTAATTTTTTTTTTTTGGTTTGATTTTATTTTTCCTGATTTTCATAGAAATTGCAATTTTAAGGTTCAATATATGGCGGAACTGATCTTATACAGACACGAGCACTCACAAAAGAGACATATGCGAAGAATTGTCGTGTTCCCGATTGGGCTAATCTTGAAGATAATCGTGGTCCCGGTAGCAAATAGTTTTTTTTTTTTTTTTTAATTATTTCATCTATCAATAAGACTCAGTATTTATTCCATTCAAGTGACGCCAGATGAAATTTTTTTTTAAACTTGTCAGAAATCAATTAATCTCCCCATGCCAACCACTACGATGTCAGACTCATCGACAAGGTTATCAACCGTTATTTTTATGATAGATTCTTGGCAGAAATATGCACCAACACAACGTTGTTTCACTCACCTTTCATGTCATGTACTGTAAAATTAGATGAACTTTCATCAGCCGTATTTCTAAAATATGAAATGATTGTATTATGAGAATTCAATTCATCTTAAAAAAAAAAAAAAAAAAAGGGAAATACCTAATTGCTCTTTACAAAATTTGTATTGAAATTAACAATTTTTTTATAACTTGGGTGTATTCTTATTATGACAAACAATTTCATGAGAAAATCGTTTACTAGAATCTGTAAATTCCATTTTGCATTTACATTTGTATGGTTTCGTGCATTTAGCATGTCGAAAAATGTGCAATTTTAATTGATCTTTCCGTCCAAAGACCTTACGACAATAATCACATTCGTATCCATCAAAATTTGGATCATTTATTTTATGAATATTTTCGTGCCTCCGCAAATCATGAGATCGTTCAAAATTTTTGCTACACACTTGACAACAATATGGTTTTGGAATTGGAAAAATGTCTTTTGTATGGCGTCGAACATGTTTGTACAAATCACCGGTTGATATAAAACTAAATGTACACGACGGATACGTACATTTAAATGGTCGATCACCGGTATGTATGCGAATATGTCGTGTTAGATCACCAGTTGAAATGAAGCATCGTTCACAGTGCGGACAGACTTTTGATTTGATTTTAATATGTTTTCGTTTGTAGTGTATTGCCAAATTGGTGCGTAGACCAAATGCTAAATTACACATTGTGCATGGAAATTTATTGTTAACATTTCGAACAGTTGTGTCGATTATGTTTTGTATATCAACTGGAATATCGGAAGGCTTCTCATCCACAATACGATCATGGTGCCTTAGTTTTTTATTAGATTCTGAATTAATAATATTGTACTCTACATAGTTGTTGCCATTTCGTACAAATTCCATAGTAATCGCATCTTCAACTTTTATAAGTTCTTCTTCAATTACATCGACCACGTCTAATATTTCAAATACTTCATCACCATTCTCATCTTCATCTTCATGTAAAAGATCTTCTCTTACCGAAATAGATTTTTCTTCCAAATAATTCTCCTCCTCCTCATCTTCTTGAACCGGAATTATTGCTATCTCTTTTTCAACAATATCTTCGGCAGTCTTCTGATTAGACTCCATTTTTTCATCAAAAGACCAATTTCTATTTAAATGACCTTTTTCCAATATGTTCGTTAATTGTAGAATATCTTTTTGTACTTCTATTGCTTTCGATTGTTTCTCACTAATCGACTCACTCACAATATTAAATATTTTACAGGCTTTATTAAGAATATCCATTGATGTCTTAAGTTGTCTGTTCAAATTCATCGTATTCAGAGTTGATTTATTCTTATTGAACAATATAATATCGACAATTGTTGCCTTAACTTCAGTGAAACTATCCAAGACAAGATCGGTTTGATTGATTGTCCATTGTAATTTATTGATGACATTCTCCTTTTGTGCCAATAGGGTATCAATTGTACTTAAAATTATTAACAGATTTTTTAATGAATCATCTTTTTCGGTAGCTAAATTATTTTCTGCACTAGGACCACTTAAAGCTGATGTATCATTCACCACATCAATGTCGTCGTGAACGTTTTTTAAATGCTTAGAATACCATCCGATTGTTTTGAAACTTTGTGTACAATAGTCGCAATTGTATAGACGTTTCGTTTCGGAATTGCATTTAATTTCGTTTGAATTCTTCTTGTTTATTAAAAATTCGGTTATTTCGGGTATTTGAAAGTTTGTCTGTAAAATTGTTTTTATTTGATTAACCGTTATTGGTTCACCAATTTGTATGTTCCTATCATTTGATGGAGATGCCCCAATTGGATTCATGGCATTTTTTTGTTTTGGTGATTTGTACTGTTTTATAGATGATACCTGTGTGTTACGAAGAGATGACGTTGAACTTTCAAAGTTACCTGGTATTGGGGATTCTTTTCCATTTTTGTGAAATTGGGGTAAGCCACCGGTTAGATCAATCAATTCGTTATCTATTGACTCAATATTAGTTTTGTTTGCATATTTTGTGATTGATGATTGAATTGGTCGCAGAACATCGCTTGAATATTCAATTGGCTTTATGCTCATCAAATCTTCTTTGTTACATATTAACGGCTCTGGAGATTTTTTCTTTAAACTTTTCGATTCCTAGGACAAACAATATCAATTTGTTAATCTTTTGTGTTTGCTTCCCATTTGTATTGAGAGAATAATCTTATTATTAAACATTTTCAGCAATTTTTATTGTTAAAAAGTAAACTTACCGAAGCTGTCAGTTTGTTTTTCCTTTTCATCTTGTTTGGGACAGATTCTGTTCTTTTACTAGAAATTCCAAAATTTATTATATTTTGACGGATATTTATCGTCGAAGTCTCTTCAGACTCTTTTCTGCTCCTCATAGATGGTATTTCATATACTTTTTCTTTTTGATTACTTGATCTTGTGTTTAATTTCGTTTTCATCTTTTTGATTGTGGATTTATTATAAATACAGATTAAAGATAACAATTTTCAGCAATATTATTAAAAAATTATTTAATTTATTTTGACAATAGTAAAACGTTCTCGCTCTAACATATACTAATTTAATTATATGTTAATTTATATGTCCTTATCTAAATGTAGTGAGTTATACAGATATTCATGTCTAATTTAATAAAAAAAGACGTTCATCACAAAAAAATCGTTGTGGGTGTTTGAAAATTTTTTTAAAATCAAGGATTTACTCTAGATTAGAACTATAAAATTCGGTACAAAATAATGGTACACTCTTCCTCTATAATAAATAAATACAAATATGATTGTCTCGTTTTCAGCCGGGGGAGGAAAATTTTAACATTCGACTCGAAAAATCGTGCGATTGTTAATTTAGTGAACGTACTCTTACTTTAAGAAATTACAAAATGAAGGACATTCTGTCAATATAAAAATAATATCACCTGAATTAGATCGTGTTCAATTTTGTGAACTTATTATTGTAAAATAATCACAAACACCTTATCAATATTGTTTTAAACTACAAGTATTTCATGGTAAAATGGATACGGTTAAGAGTCGGTATCGAAATGCATGTCGTGTGTGTTCCGTACAAAACGACGAGGAGGAGGATCTGCATCAAATGGCTGAATTGTTTGAAACCACAATACAAACTTTGAGCTACTCGGAAATGTTTAATGCATGCACATCGTTAGTATTATTACCAGACGATGGATTACCACAAATTATATGCACAAATTGTCGACCCAGATTAATAGATGCTTATGAATTTCAAGTTCAATGCATAAATACAGACAAGGAAATGCGGAGCGTATTATGTGAGGACAACTTGAACAATACTTTAAAATTAGAAATGACAAATCTGGAATGTGTTATAAAGGAGGAACCAATTCCGTTTGTACTAACGGATGACGTTGATATGAAAGATGAAACCGAATCAGAATATGAACCACCAAAATCCATTGACGATGATCCATTTGAAAATTCTGATTCGGAAGAGGATAATGTACCATTAAAACGAATAAAAATGATGAGAAAAAAAGCTCCAAAAGTGGTAAAAGAAAAGATTAAGAAAAAAAAAGAGAAAATACCAAAAATTTGTCATGTGTGTGATAAAGTGTTTGACAAATCGTATCGCCTTCGACGCCACCTGAATGTACATAATGCTGAAGGAAAACCACACGAATGTAAAGTATGTAAATGGAGATTTGCGTCAGAAAGTAGTTTGATTAGGCATGAAATAAAACATACCGATTTAATAACATCATCGTCAATTGTCGAAAAACCGACAATATTTCCATGTCCAGAATGTGATCGAGTATTTGGTAAACAAGAATCGCTTGCATCCCATTTCAAAGTTCACAAAAAGGATCTTGGCGACAAAGTGTACGAATGTGAATTTTGTCCAAAAACATTTTCCAAATTGAATCTACTGACGCGACACATGAAAACTCACGATGAAGCTAAAGATCGCCAATGCAATATATGCAATCGAATGTTTGCTTTGGGCGGTCAATTAATTGATCATATGAACAAACATATTGGTGTAAAACCGTATGTGTGCACCTATTGCAATAAAGGTACATAATAAAGACAATTTTTTTTTTCATCCTTAAAATAATTTTTATTGTATATTTTAGGTTTTCAACAATCTTCCACACTTAAAGATCACATTCGAACACATAGTGGTGAGACACCGTATTTATGTTCAGAGTGTGGTAAAGCATTTAATAATAGCGGCAATTTACGACAACATATGATGAGACATACTGGTGTAAAACCGTTTGAATGTTCTGAGTGCCCCAGTCGTTTTAGTTGCAAGGGTAAGTTGCATTTTAATATTTCTATTGCTTCTAAGGGACTTAATTCAAGAATGACATCTGGGTTAGGAAGTTAATTAACATTCAGCTTAAAGATCATTTAGCGATTACTGTTAATTGATTACATTTAAGTGGCTCATAATTTAGAATTTCCAATAAAACTTCTAAGAAATAAAAAAAAAAATATGGGTAAACATAAAAATCCCAGTAGTGCTTCTAGCATTGTGTGATTGCTTCTAAGAAATTCGGCATTATATTTTCATTAAATTTATTTATAAATATTTCAGCGCTTTTTAGCAAAATCTAGTAATTTTGCAATTCGAAAATGTTTGTCATATTTTGTACCAACGTGTTGACCTGGCATGGACCAATCTTACAAACTTTGACTATATTTATAGTGTTCGCATATACCTACTGTTTGTTATATTCAAAATAGAAACGAATCCAATACAATGTGAAGGTTTCATTATAAGTTACTGTGTCAGATCGGAAACTGCCACAAACCTAATACTATAGCATTTGTAAACATTAAAATCCCAGTTTTTTTCTTGTAAATATTTAAAAACAAAATGCGTCTTTTAATTTAACTTATTCTATACGCAGGTGATCTGACATCTCATATGGTAACACATACCGGCGTTAAACCGTATGTTTGTGACGTTTGTAGTGCATCATTTACAAAAACGTACTTATTAAAAAAACACAAACGAATTCATACTGGCGAAAAGCCCTATGCCTGTGAATTATGTGACATGAGGTAATTTAAATGCACTTTCTGTGGTAGTATGATTTTTACGTAACGAAATCTATTCTCGTTTGATTCAGGTTCAGTGCATCTCATCCTGCTAAACGACACATGCGAACACATACCGGGGAGAAACCTTACAAATGTAAATATTGTGATCGTGCATTTGCCCAAAGTAATGATTTGGTCAAACATACCAGGTCTCACGTTGGTGAAAATACATACCAATGTAAAGAGTGCCCGGAAGCATTTCGATTACAAATGGAATTGCGTATACATAGCAATATACATTTTCTTGAACAAAAAGAGAGGGCCGCAAAATTATTGGAAGATAACACAATCAAAGACCAATCACTAAATATTAAAATGGAAAATATGATTCAATCTACAGAGCAACAAGGTCTTTTAAACTTGGCTGTACAAACTATACCTTTGAGTAATGAAACAAATTGCAATACAACGCCCACTATTATATAAAGTAATGACCACACATTTTAACGCGTAGATCACTAGTACAGTTAACTTACAGGCCATAGCGAAAAAAGAAACTTAAAAACTTCTTACGAATTTCTTTCGTATTAATATCCAAAGTTATATTTGAATAGTAAGAAACCATTTTGGCATGTTTACAATTATTATTTATATTAGTTTAAGTTTTGTTTCAAATAAATTCAGAAATAGTTAAACGTTCATTTTTGGCAAAAATTTTTGGATTAAAATGATATATTTCGGAATTCAAATTTACTAATTCAGTTGAGGGATTGGTTTTCAAATACCTATGGTGTGTTTAGTTAACTATCGTAGTGGGTGTGTGGAATTGTGGATAATTAATCGGACAATTTAAATTAAATATTAATCTAGCATTTATAATGTATGTAAGTATGTATGTAGTAGAAGTCGTATATATCATGTATCATTTATTTTTTACATTCAATTATTTTCAATAATAGTTGACATGAGATAGATATATAGTTAATCTCTTCAATTATTTTTCAAAACTTTTGGTATTTTCTATTTAAATATTTTTATTATTTTAAATTTTAACTAATTTGTAAGAATTAGAATAATTTAATAAATGGTAAGCATTACTATAACAAAGCACATTTATGTAGTGCTCCCGCCCTTGATCGAGCGCCTTTGGTCACCGAAAATTTATCCGCCCCAAGGGAGTGTTGTTTATATATAAAACACGTTCTAAATTATCCGCCACTATAGGTTCTATTAAAAATAGTTAATGAAAAACTTCTATAAAATAAAAATGGCTGAAGTGAAAAACAAAATTCAAATAAACGTATCTCTTCAAATTTAACTAGAAAACACTTGATATACGATTTTTCGAGTCGAATGTTCTTATTTTCTGTCTTTCGAAAACGAATCGACCAAATGGGCGGAGCACAAAAAGGGATGTGGCTTCATGAGTAAACCATTTGTAGTGTTAGAAAATTGCATAAATCGGCTAAAAAAACATTGAAACGTATTATATATGAAAATAGATATCTGAAATGGGAAAGTGTATCTTTATTTTTATTTTGTAGTAATTTTATAGGTTTACAGTAAACCTTCGATTTTTAAAAAATATTTAAACTCCAAAGAAAGATTTTTTAGAATGAATGGTAGCTTTTTGCATCATAAAGATTGGTTCAAAAATTTTTCGTAACGGATAATTTTGTTCAAATTAAACATTGATGTCTGTAAAAACTCGCGGCAATTAGGGAGGGACATATAGATTGAAATATAATTAGTATGTTAG
This sequence comes from Platyura marginata, assembly GCA_026745375.1. Classification (NCBI taxonomy): domain Eukaryota; kingdom Metazoa; phylum Arthropoda; class Insecta; order Diptera; family Keroplatidae; genus Platyura; species Platyura marginata. Next base: position 34,828 of record JANSTT010011111.1, on the reverse strand, counting down.
AGCGAGGAAAGCGTTTTATTAGTGGACTCAACTGTTGTCAAAATAAAATAAGTCATTTTTTGAGTTTATTTTAATTAAAAATTGCTTAAAATTGTTTGTTATCCGTAATTCGTGATTAAATCCGTAATTAATCCGTAATTAGTAACTTGAATACTAATCGTTGTTAGTATTTGGATTCGGTTTGAGTATCTGCAGGATTGTTTTATACGGGTACCCAAATACTTCACTAATATTCCGCGTATGTGGTAAATGTGAAATGTGAAATTTTATTTTATTTAAATTTTTTATATTTTGCTAATTAAATATCTACAACAATATAATAATGGATGATATACGGGAACGTTATCATGATGCATGTCGCGTATGTTCTGTGCGAAGCGTTGATGGACATCAAATGGCCGCCTTATTCAAAACAACTATAAACACGCTGAACCTATCTGATATGTTTACTGCATGTACTGCATTATTACTATCTCCAGACGATGGTCTTCCACAACTTATATGCACAGATTGTCTATCAAATTTAGTTTCAGCCTATGAATTTCAAATGCAATGCATTAAAATGGATAATGAAATTAGGGTTGCATTAGGTTTTGCTGAAGGATTATCTGAAGATATAAAGTTGCAAATAAAAGAGTTGTCTGATTCAACAGAGCATCTAGCATCAACAAAACTAAAAGCAAATACTGTAATTGTATCAAATGATATAATAGATATTCAGCCAAAACATGAATCAGAATTTGATGAAAGTGAACTTGTGGAATATAGCAATGAAGCTGAGGAATCTATCGATGATGCCCCCATAATGGAGTCAGATGCAGCCATGATAGAGTCAGATGCAGCCATGATAGAGTCAGATGCAGCAATAACAGAGTCAGACTTAGAAAATGAATATAAATCGGTAGTAAAAGCTCCCACTTATAAACCGATGAAAATAATATTGAAACGGCCCGAATATATATGTTTGGTATGTCATAAAGTCTTTGACAAAGTTTATCGTCTACGACGACATTCAAATATACATAATCCTGAGGGTAAACCGTTTGAGTGCGATGTCTGCAAATGGAGATTTGCGTCCGAAAGTAATCTTATTAGACATCAAATAAAACACTCAGATATAATAAAAAAATTAACATCAACGATTGAGGGAAAACGCAGAGTGTTTCCATGTCACGAATGTAATCGGGAATTTTTGAAACAAGAATCTTTGGCATCCCATTTGAAAGTACATAAAAACGACACTGGCGATAAAGAATATTTGTGTGAATTTTGTCCAAAGAAATTCAACAAATTAAATCTTCTAACTCGACACGTTAAATCGCACGACGAGGCAAAATCGCACAAATGTAATATATGTAATCGAACATTTGCATTAGGCGGTCAACTAATTGATCACATGAACAAACATAAAGGTGTAAAGCCGCACGTTTGTCCGATTTGCAATAAAGGTTTTAGGTTCATTGATTTTTAATCGATCGGATTTTATTAAAAATATTCATATTATAGGATTCCAACAGTCTTGCACGCTCAAAGATCATATTCGTACACATAGTGGTGAAACGCCATTTTTGTGTTCCGAATGTGGTAAATCGTTTAATAACAGCAGCAATTTACGACAACATTTAATACGACATACTGGTATTAAGCCGTTTGAATGCACTGAATGTCCAAGTAGATTTAGTTGTAAAGGTATAAAGAGCTAGGATAATTTATACACCTCCCGAGAACTGCCTTTTTTCTGATAAAAAAACTAAGTCAAAACTAAATTTTTTTACAGGCGGTCTTAAATCCCATATGGTTACACACACCGGAGCAAAACCGTATGTATGTGATAATTGTGGTTCATCATTTACAAAAACATACTCATTGGCCAAGCATAAACGAATTCATACCGGCGAAAGACCTTATGCCTGTGAAATGTGTGATATGAGGTAATTTTGATTTTTAACACAATTTTCCTATTCCCATTCTGATCATTTTTTATACTACAGATTCAATTCATCCGATCATGTTAAACGTCATATGCGAACGCATACCGGTGAAAAACCATACAAATGCAGATTTTGCACTCGGGCATTTGCCCAAAGTAACGATTTAGTTAAACATACACGATCGCATGTTGGCGATAAAACGTATCAGTGTTTACAATGTCCGGAAGCGTTTCGATTATACAGTGAATTGCGTGTACATAGCAAAATACATTTTCGTGAACAAAAGGAAAAAGCAATTGATCCGTCATCAGTTGATAGTATAGATGAGACCGATGATATATCTTATGATAAAATCAAAAATGACACATCAACTGATCTACATAGTTTAACAAATATTAATCTAAAATTGAATATTGATGAAAATAATGTGTGTTTGGTCACTGAAATACCAATGTCCAATGACGACTAATTAAATAGAAGAAGAAAAAAACATGAAAGAAGACGACTAGGAAATATGTTTACACAAAATCGAAAAAAATGATGAAAGGGTTAAAATATACATCAATATGAGGCTACAACTAAAGAAATACGAATACAAAAGAAAATCTAAATTTTACAGATTTAAAAATAATTTTGAAATTTCAATTACAGTCAATTTATTTAAAACAAGAGCAGTGTAGTATGGACATAATATGATTAGTACATAATATGGATGGAATTTCTAAAATCTAATTTAATTCAAATTTGTTTCATAACATAACATTCTAACATATTAATTTCATCCAAATAAATGAGGTAATTTTTAGAAATAATGTTAAAGTTAAGTGTAATTTTAGATTTTATTATTATTTTTTAGTAGTTTAGCCGAAATAATTTTATTTTAATTATTATACATATATTACTTGCTTATGCATTACACATATAAATATTTAGACATACCTTAATCTTAGTGTTTAAGATTTTAAGATGTAAAAAGATATTTAGTTGTTAAATATTTGTAATTATAAATAAACGTATCTTATAATTAAAAAAATTTGCTAATTTTTTAAACTTTCCGTTCTATTTTAAATTTAAATTTAATTGATTGTTGAACAAATAAAGCCTGAAGCGGCTGTGTAATTGATGAAATACGGTCATGGTTTGGCCTGGACAAGAGCACTACTGAGACTATAATAGCTTATTATTTATTTGAAACGATAGAATTTGATTAGCCATAATGTTAAAAATAAATTTAATTAAAATGTAAGCAACCAATTTCCAGATAACTGAAAGGCTTACCATGTAGTTGAATGTTCAACAAACAGTTCCATAAAAAAATGTTCGCACCGTTAAACCAGCCTCTCACTCTTTCTATCTAGTTCTAGCCTAGTATTTTAATTTATAGAGATATATTTTCGACTTATTATTAGAGTTTGAATCGTTGAATCAAAATAACCGGAGCAATATGTATCGTAACGACTGTACATATTATCAAATTGATGCAATTTCAATTTCAAAAATCTTCCCTTTTCAGATGAAGGTCTTCGTGAATGGTAGACTTGATCTTAGAATACTTTTATCCAGGGTTATCTAAAAATTTTCAATTTTCGAAAGAACCTTTTTTTTTAATTGCGCAGCACAATAGCCCATGGACAGCTTATGAATGCAAGCAATTGCAACGGCGTCGATTTTCAATAACCAAAAAGTGAACAAATTCTCATATTATTTATGGAGACTTTCTGGTATGAACCCACACAGTCGCAAAAGCTTCGTTTTTCTTAGTGTAAAGTGTTTTTTTTTCAAGGAAACGATAGGGAAATATATGCCTTCACATGAAAAATAGGTAACCAATTATGGTATGGTCGGACTTTGGTTTACGGAGTGTCGTAGAGTTAAGGCTTGAGATACAGAGCAAAATGTGAATGAATATAAAATTTGGCCATCAAAACTGTTAGGCGGATACCTTGAATTTAATTAATTTATTAACTCTCAACGTGCTTTTAGGATTACTTCGGTAAAAAGTAGAGTAATACTACGTACATAAATTATTCTAGTTCTTACCAAATTTTCACTGAATTTGGACCATAGATTAGATTTTGTGAGTCCCGTAGTACTGCGATCTATGGCACTATACTTCTTATTACATTTATCTAATTTGATATGACGATCTTTTTTCCTTGTGGAGAAACACAGCACTTGGTGTTATTTTTACGGAAACCTTATAAATGCTCGTCATTTCGCCGCCATTTTTGAGATAATGGCCATTATTTTTAATGGCAATTCAACCAACCGGCCTCAGATTCAAATCAACATACCAGAGATAAACACTACATCTTTCATCCCCCAGTCAGTCTTGAATCCGAGAACTTCCACTCTAAAGGCAGCGACCCCATCATTGTTTGGACATTACTGTCATAAAATTCCTAGAACTTCTTCGGACTTCGTACATAATAAGTGAACGAAAACCGAAATTATATTATTATATTTTATTTATTCTCATTTCCGGTTATATAACATTGACACATACACCATCATTTACATTTCAAGCTATATAAACATAAAAACATTTTTTTTATTTAAAAAAAATTATTCATTTATTATTTATACAAAAATGTGCTCATTGTTACAATTAAAATAGTTTAATCATGATTTCAATATTCGAATATCAGTCACATTATTATATAGAGTAGTATATATATACATATATATATATATATATATATATCTAATGTAAATTTTATTTTTATAACTATAGCGAATTTACAAAAAAAAAATATTTTTTTTAATAAAAATGGTAAAAAATAAATTAAAAATGTGTTAATTTAGAACAAATATTGTACTAATTAGCGTCATAGAATTATATTTTAGGTATTCTGCAGATATGAAACATTTTATTCATTTGAATATTTGTGAGATCACATCCAAGACAGATTATTGCCATTTAAAATATAAACTCAATCCAATCTAAGCTTTATTATTTACAGACTTCTAATATGAATGTAGATACATATCCATTAATAAAAGCATTATTATGTTTAAAGTTCGTTTTTTCTATCATTGAAATTTAAAATATAAAGAGATATTTATTAGCATTTAGCCGAAAAAGTTATTTGACCATTTTGCGTTTGAAAAAATTGGTTTCAAATAACATTTTATACTAATCAACTGTAATATTGACGCTTTGGTGGTGTGTATCAAGTTACTCGAAAATTAGAAAAATCCCAATTTAACTTAAACTAAGTCTTTGTATAAATGCAAAACAAATTACAAAAAAAAAAAGAAAAAAAATTCAATATGAAAACTTTTCTTGCCCATACCCGGATAGATCAAATTGCTTGATGGACCACCAAAAACGTTTAATATTTGTGAACTACATTACATTTTAATCTGCAATAAATTTTACAGCTTCATACGGTTATTCTTAAAAGAAAAATCTCCCCATCAAAAACGGGTTAACTTAATTTTTCAATTATTCTACGTTGCACAGTAGTTGTTAAGACTATTTTATATATTCATTTGTTGTTTAATAAAAATTAAATATATTTTATTTCGTTTGAGGGTTATTCAACTTGTAAAATACAAAATCCTAGTATGGATTCCCAACATCACAATTATAAACATACTAGTTAAGACTTCGCTAAATAATTTAATTTAACAATACATTTGGTAAAAATGTTGATTTTATTGTAGTTAGATTTGAAGTTATTGTTCTAGTCTCTTGTAGAAGTAGCATGTTTGACATAAACATCCGAGAAGTATTTTATTTATCGAAATTATTTTCCAAAATGTTCTAAACAACTAAATAAAGGGAAATTACATTATTTTAACTATTACAACATAATTTTCTAATGTACTACTTTTTTTTTTAAATCTAAATTGACCATTTAATAATACAAACCAATTCATATACAAATTATGTACATACGAATCACTCCATTATAACATCCGAATTATCCAAATTTAAGCAATTGTCTGACCAACCATCACTTGGAAGTGATTCTGTTTGTCGATCATCAAAAGATACTTTACGTTTCAATATTGAACTATGCAATTCTCTTGAACAGCTATTACCATACGATAGTGTTCGTTGAACTTGTAAAATTGGTTCGTATTCATGTAATTGTGTTACATAGAACCTATCCAATTCTAGATTTGGATAAATTTGTTTGACTAATTGAAAAGCGGTACTGTAATAGAGCAACAAATTTTTGTTAAATCTTAAAATTGAGGACAATTTACATTCATACAATATAATTTACCTAAATTTTGAATCATTTTTATACATTAAATATCCAACAACAATTGTAATGCATTTCTCATTATTGATACCGTCAATAATAAGAACAGCGCCATCATTATCTAATGCCTTATCGATGAATTTGACGGCTCTGTAACAATTTGGCAATAATGTTGTTAAATAGGAAGATACACCGAAATTTAAATCTAATGACTCAAATCCATCATTTGTTGATGTAGTCTTATGTGATTGGGCTAAATCATGTGAAAACGCTGTAAACGGCAGTGTACTTGAATTGAAATCATTTGTTATGTGTTTGTTAATGCGAATAATATGTGTGATTCCATGGGAACGTAATTTTTCAGATGTCCAAATATCATCAATTAGCGTTATATATATGCCAGGTAAAATCCGCTCTATTTCCACTTCCATATTGCAAATTAGTGTTATTGGTATAAAAAGGTTTGAAATTAATTATCGTTCTGTAAATTGAAAATAGACAAAATTATAAATGAGAAGATAGTGATGTCTTTTCTACATTTAGTGATAAACAATTTCTAATGGACTAAGACCACATCTTGACCTACATTACTCATTACAATATATTCACGGAGTTCAGGAATATATGAACCAATCTACAATTAAAATACTAATTATCAATTCACCCAATACTGAAAATTGTGAAATCACAAGAAATTATCCTCCAAGCATAACAGATTTTAGTCTTTCCAAAAAAGTATTGACGACTTAATAAGTTGAATAAGGTCAAGGAACTCAAGACACTAACCACTTCTGAGATCAGATAAAAAATTGATTAGCCACAAAAAGATCTTTATTTTGTAAATCTTCTGCCCAATTATACTTTCTCAAAGTAAAAATTTAATAAATATTTTGACGCAAATGTAGGTAGGTCGATTTTTTATATTATTTGAAAAATGTCTTTCAAATTAAAGTTAAGTTTAACCTGTGATGAGTATTGAATAACACTAAAAATTATTTTATTTTAATCTAGGGAAAAAGTCGCTTAGAAAGTCTGTAATGTTGCAGCCAAAATCGGTGCAAAATTTTAGAAAAAATTTATAATATTCATTGCTATAATATAAATTACTTTGATAAAAACAATTTTTTACAAATGCAGAACCACAGAAGAGCTAAAACAACCCTAAATAAATTAATATAAGTAAATCATTTGGCGCAAAGAAAACATAACCTAAAAATGTTTCAATCAAAAATGTGTTTAATTGTTGAATTTCCTAATTTACTTACACACAATTATGTTAATTCTCCTCCCAAATGAATATCAGATCATTTTCACTTTATTTGAATTGCAAAAATACGTTATTTTTATGTTTTTTTCACAAAATATTGAGCATGTTTTATTTTAGAAATCTATTTATTTTGATTATGTGAAAACTCCATTTTAAAAAATTTATGAAAGCGTCGCAGTAAAAAATGGCGGTTCTATTGACACGTAGATTTCGCTCACACATAAAAAAGGTTTCTATTCTCTTTGATTTGACCCGCAAGTGGGTTTGCAAACAAATGTATGTCATCTATTTAACGCATCTCTTTAAAAGTCAAAGTCAAAAGGCATTTATTGCAACTTCAATTTTTTAAATGACAATTTTTACACGACTTATATAGAATACAAAAATACTTAACGCCTATACGCTTTTTTGTACGAAAGTGACATGTTTTCTTATCCTCTATGTAGTAGGCTAATTTTTTATTTTAAATACATATTAAATATGTAAATTTGTACTTTAAAGATAGCTACGTTTTGTACCCAGTGTCGATAATGTAGGACCACATGCTATCAATGAAATAAATTCCAAATCAAAATAAAAATTTAACACCGAAACTTACCATAATGGAAATTATTAGTTATTAGTATGTAAGAACAAGAAAAATATTTTACTATTGTCAAAATAAAATAAATAAATAATTTTTTAATAATATTGCTGAAAATTGTTATCTTCAATCCGTATCCGTAATTAATCCGTAATTAATCCGTAATTAATCCGTAATTAATCCGTAATTCATTGTTAGTATTGAGTTCTCGGATTCGGTGAGAGTATCTGATTGCGTACACATCACATCACATATTTGTAATTTAAATACTATGGAAATCACATTAGATCAATTGCATTTAGTGTGTAGAACATGTCTTCGGGATAAAAACCATACAAATCTAACATCTCCGATGACATCAATATTTACTATATTCAAAACTGATATTGCCGAAATTCAGATAAACGATATGATCTTTGTGTGTTCATCAATTCTGGTATAACATAAAAAACATAACTTTTTTTTTTAATAAAATTGAAACATTTTAGCTTACCAATAACGAGAGTCTGCCTCAATTAATTTGTGCCGAATGTATTAATAAATTACATATTGCATATGACTTTAAGAAACAAGTTGAACAATCCCAAACTCTACTAGAAAAATGGTTAGTTCAGGCACCAAACATAATACAAACACAAACGAACAATGGAAATAATATTGATGTAGCAATAAAAAATGACAATATAAAATTAGAGGAACAACTTTCGATATCATATTTTGTCGAACAGCTTGATCCAGCAGATGTGCCCAATTCTACGGCCTGTCTTATTGTCGATCAACGACATTTGGATAATGTTAAATTTGAACATTTAATAACAACTGATGAACATATAAATGGTAAATATAAATGGTAGAATACTTAGGCTGATAATATTAATTCGATTGCACTTAGAAAATGTTTCGTCCGAAGATTACAATACAACAATTAAAAATGAAGAATATTTTTTGGACAAGTCAACGACGAAAATTGTATGTGTGACTTGTGGAAAACACTTTTCTAATTCAAAATATTTGGAAATCCATATGGCAAAGCAACATCCTTTCGATAAGTTATTGTAAGTTTATTATCTAATCTTTGGTCAGGTTAATTTTGAACGTCTTTATTTTAATAATTACACGTAGAAAATTTGATGATCCAAATATACCATATGGTTGTTCAATATGCCATCAATCATATTCAACGCTAGACATGGCCATTGCCCATATTCCAACACATTCGGAACCATTAAGCCGTATTGTATGTCCTGTTTGTCAGAAAATATTTTCCGGAAAATCTAAACTAAATCGACATCTCATCACCAAACATTATGTACGATCTAATCAAAATGTTTTCAAACCATACCACTGTGATAATTGTGATAAGTCCTATACGACATTAGCCAATCTGACATTGCACAAGGCTACGCATACAGGTATATTTGGAATTGATGCTCATTCAATGGCAAGAGAAATATTATCTAAATATATTTCAAGGTAATAAACGATACAAATGTGAAATGTGTGATCGTGGTTTCTACAAGAAAACTTCACTATCAAGTCATATGTCCATTCATACAGGTATTCGAAGTCATCTCTGTAGTGAATGTGGCCGCAGTTTTACGTCGGCAAATATTTTGCAACAACATCGAAAAACTCATTCAAATGTTCGACCATATGTTTGTACGGTTTGTTTCAAAGGATTTCACACATCAAATGGTAAATGAAGAAAATGTTATTTGATTTTGAAATTCAATTTATTATTCATTTATCTGAGATTTGAGAGTACATTTTCGAACACATACCGGTGAACGTCCATTTTTATGCAGTACTTGTGGTCGAGGATTTTCAAGAGTTACACATCTCAATATTCATCTGAGTAAGTTTCCAAAATGTTCTAATGACAATAACAACCAAATGAAATGTATCGCCCTTAGGAACACATTCAGGCGAAAAACCATATGCTTGTGAAACTTGTAAAAAAGCATTTGCGCAATCTGGTGATCTAAAGGCACACGTTCGTACGCATACAGGTGAAAAGCCATACTGTTGTAAGATATGCAATAAAAGGTAAACATCGACTCGTCCATCGATAATTTGCGGTTTAGAATACAGCCAATAACAAATATTTTTAGATTTAATCAATCGAGCGGTTTAGCCTCTCATTTGAAATCACACACAGGTGAACGGAACTATTTTTGTGAAATATGTAAAAAGAGTTTCACGCAATCGAGCAGCTTGGCCAGACACATCAAGTCTCATAAATGATTTTATCTTGTTTTGTTGTAATGTTATCTTAGTTTTTATTTAAATTTAATAACAAAATATATTTTTTTTACAAAAGTCCAAGAAATTGTGGTTCTGGTTTTAATTTTTTCGGTACTTTAGCTGCTCTCAAATATGGATTATCAATGGTTGGACTATTATTTTGGGCATTTGTCTGCGACGATGGTGTATTTTCATCAGATTTTCCATCTTTTTCTTGTTTTTCTGCCTTCAACTCATCGCCATCTTCGTCATCTTCATCGGGTTCTACAAGAAATTTTTTTTTGAAATGTCAATGTTGAATGATTCAAGACAGTATAATCTTTTAGTACCTTTGGAAGGTGCGTCCTCAGTTCTATTCGCAACTTGATAATGGTATTCTAATTCTTCAAAATCAAAAACTTGATCGGTCGGATTTAATGCAGCCAAATATGTTGGAAATGATGGTCTGCAAGCGATTACTAAAATAATGGTTTTTGTACAGAAAAAATAAAAACAAAACAAAAATCTAAAAACATACGTGGAAACATTTGATTATCCTCAACATCAAATAAACTATGCGTCTCGCTGGTCTTGGCTAAGAATCGTGTTAGAGCTTTTTCCACATCTTTTTTCTGATTTGCAGCTTTTTCTCTAATAGCTTCATATTCTGTTACCGGTTGTTTATGTGTCTAATTAAAAAGGCAATTATTAACTCTAAAATTAAATAAACAAAAATCGCTAACAACATACCGGAGTTCTGATATATGCATGCGGATCAGGTAATACAGGTAAATGATTTGGAATATGCGATGGATGAGCATTTTTGGTTCCTGCCTGCAATAGATTGAGTTGTTTTTGGGCATTTATTTGTTGTGGTGGAGGAATGGAATGTCTATTTTCACGTTTTGCAAATGCTTCCAAACCTTGAATACTTAGGCCGGAATTAATAAGGGCCACAATAACATCGCCAATAACTGGTTGCGTTCGTCCAGATAGTTCACAATAGTTTCGGGACGATTGACCAATTTCTACAATTACTGAATACAGGCAGAAAACATTTCATTTACAATAAACAAAACAAAAAATTAAAAATTTTGTATTTACATCCTTGAAGCATTTCGATTAGTGTTTCTGCACATTGTTTTTCAACAGTTTCAAAGCCTTTTTCGGATAAAATATTTGCTACTACCATTTTTAGAATGGATCTTCGAGGATTTCCAATTATTTGATTTTCTTGTTTTTCCATTTTCCAGTTTTTATTTATATGTTTATTATAAGTATGTAGCTTTTTTGTTGACTTATTTTTTTTGTTTGACCGTGACATTTTGCCAGTGTTCAAAATTATGTCCTGTTTTACCGACATACATAGTTAGAAAGAGAATGTACCCATTTGAAAACCATACTCAGAGTTATGGCATTCATTTTCTTTTAAACTGTGGTCGACTTTTTAAACTAGTGAAGTGCAAGTTCGATACTTTATGGATTCGTGGATATTTTTCTGTCAAATATCCATTTTTTTTTAGTTAATATTTTTCTATTCAACACTTTCTAAAAATACAAAAAAACAAGGCGTTGTGTTTTAATTAGACATCGACGTCTGTATAACTCGCCACAAGGATACATAAATTGAAATTAGTAGTATGTTAGAGCAAAAAAAAACCGTTTTATTAGTGTACTTTATTGTTATTTTATCATGTAATTAAAAATAGTTATCCGTAATCCGTATTTATTACCTTAAATATATTCACTGTAGTAATGAAAATTGGATTCGACAAGAGTACTCGATTGCGGTTTTATATTCAGGTACCAAAGTATACTGCACATCAGTATTTTAAACTTATTGACCGTTGAGCGCGTCAGACAAGAGTTTCTATCCCATGTTGTCGAGACCACAAAAAATATCTAATATTTATGCAGTTATTTGTAGTTTATTAATAGTCGAAAACTAGAAATATTCAGCCAGCTACAACTAGGTACTTTGAAAAACGAATAATTTTTTTGTTTCAATCTTTGGTTTATATTTTATAACAGATCATAAAAAATATTTAGAAATACATATGTAGGTACGTAATCCACGTTTATTCAATTTTTGCAGGAATTATTACACAAACGATTGTTTGGTTTTTTTCATTTCTTAATTCCCATTTTACGTCAACTTTCACCTGAAAAAAAAATTATATTTAAAACCAAAAAAGCATACTATAATTAATTTACCGAACCTTTGGGTAATGTTTTAACACAGACATTGTTGCCGAATATTCATATGTTGATTTTTGTGTGATTGGGCACACTATGCCACTGTCTACACAACCGTTTGGATTTTGTAACGGAAATGGCCATTCAACTCCTAGTATGACGCCATGAACAACGGTGTTTACTTCATCACATTTATCGGCACTGTCTAAAAAATATTAATTATAATTATAAATTACTTTATCAACGGTTACTTTATCAACAAATTTATCAACGGTTAACTCTGGGTCTCGAGAACAGTACGTATTGAATCTATACAATGAACATCATCATATAAAATAATGATAACACACACCTAAGACGTAATTAAAATTTTGCTGATTCGAATAAAAGTTTTGTTAATAAAATCCTAACTTTTTAGGTTCATGACCGCTTTTATTCCGTTTAATTTATTTATGTTCATTTCATTTACAGATAGTTGCTGCTCATCACAGATTTAAATCACAAATTAACCTTTGATTCATCATCAGACGAGATGATGACGAATATTTTTGAATTAATCGAATATTATAATCCACACACATATAACCTATGGTAAATAAAAGTTCATCAAAATTGACCTTTTTTTATATTATAAATTGCGATAAAAAGTAATGACATCAATGTAATAGTACCGGGGTATTATCCTTATTTAAAATATTAAAATACATTTAATTTGAAAAGTGAAAAATTGACCTAATTGAATAGTTTTTTTCTTAATTGTTAATAAAGGTATACTTACCTAATAATTCAAAGTCAATGGAAATTGTAGCATTTGTGTTTCGTTTCAATTTGCATACAGACTGTGTTGTATCACAATCTGATACTTCAACTTTTGTAAATTTGCCAACTTCTGAACCTAAAAAACCAAAGCATACAATTTATTTATCATTATAAATATATAATAATACACAAGACGTAATAAGTTTTTCAAACGTCATAGTGCGGTGAGAATCAATAAACACAACGAAGAAAGGAATGGAAAAATTATATATTCTCTCTTTTTTCTTATATTGAAATATACCCTCTCTTTTTTAAAATAAAAGTCTATTTACTTTTAGATGTAAAAATAGTAGATACCTTATTTATTACAAGTCATTTCAATGATTAATTAATTAATTATATGTATTTCTAATAAGGTAAAATGTTATTAAAAGCATAGAACTGCATCTTTTATATAGGGTGTTCCGCCAGATGAGGGAAATCCTTTCAGGACGTGTTCCTACTATTAATTTGAGCCAAAAATTCTAATGGGAGGGGGGAGGGGTTTTGAAATTGACCGTTGGTATGGTGGAATGATTTTAAGTTTTAGGGACATTTATGCTTATGACTTCCATAAAACAGCTAAGAAATCCACATTTTTATTTGTAATTTAAAGATGAATGCCCTCTCTTATTTTCGGTTTAATAATTCTACATTTATGTTTAAAAATGCAAAAAAATTTACGAAATCTTAAAGAAAAGTTCTATTTTTCAAAATTTTCCATAATTAACCTAATTCCACAATTCAAATTCATTTTTGCATTATTTCGTATGTTTTGGCAATCTGGAGGGACACCCTGTATGTGGCTATATTTTATGTAGCTATTTATGCATATTTTTAGAGGTCATAACATCCAGAGATACCAAACACAGCAGTTTCCCACCTTTTAATGAAACTGACTTTAAAAAATATTTTATTTTATTTTTTAAAATAACGAAGCTTTAAAGCATACAAATATCATATCATTTCATCAAATTAATAATGATAAAATTGAAAGTTTTAGGTTGTGCTAAATGGGATTAAAAATTTAATAGCTCTATTTAAAATCTAGTTAAAATCTTTCTTTTGGTTAAGCCAAAAGTTAATGAGTACGTGGTTTTTGAAATCTTCTATTAAGGTTCTTTTATGAAATTTCCATAAGTTCTTATTTTATTCTCGTGAGATAAGTGTTCAGGTATATTAGAACATTTCGCGTACCACATACTCTTGTTTCTAATGTATTTGGGAACCGCTGACCTAAGGTATAGTAGTATCATTATTATTTCAGTGATATAGTAAATACAAAGTAAATTCTTATTAAATTCAAATTATCATTCATGTCCGTCCAATTAGTGAACGTTATTATTATTTTCTTTGTTCCATGTGTTTGTATGATTGTAATCAACACTTTTATTTTGATAAATATTTATAACAAAGCGCCCACATGTGAATTTAGTAGATAATGTGTAGTAAAGTATAGTAGATAATATTATTGTGGTCATTTAAATAACAATCAAAAAACTATAATAAATGTTTTTTACATAATGCTAATTTATGCTTCACAATTATTAATAAACATCAAGCAAATATTAGTTTTATTTAATCTCTATGTAGAGGGAATGTAAATATCTAAACTTAATTTATTAATTTAATTAAAATACATCAGAAAACTTACCACAATCCTTGAATTCCAAACCAATTATTAAACCAAAAAGAGCACCGATAACACAGACAACTAATACACTTTTCATGTTTGAAAATGACGCCTCAATAATTATAAAAACTTTTTAAATAAATTTATAAATTAAATTATTATATTTATAAACCTTCTCAGTTAAAATCACACTGAACACTGAACACTGACGACGACTAAATTCTTTATAAAATTATATTTCAACCGCATACCTACTACCTAGTCAAATCAGAGTCACTACTCTACAGTCTACAGCTACACACACGAGAGTCTTACATTTTTACATAGGCAAAAAGCCTACATTGTGCCACAAATTATATTTCGAATTTATTTGTCTCCTTTTCTCTTGTAGAGCAATTGTCGTATTTATTTAACCCTCTCAATGTGTCGACAATATTTGGAGAATTTAGGTCGAATTTGAAAAATCGGAAAACTTGTAATGGTCACCCTATAGTCGGGAAAAAAAATTGACTACAAATTATCAATCGTCTGGCTACAATAACAATTCTGGAAATCTTATATTGGTTCATTCTAATCGAAACAAAGAAAGAAATTTAAAATCTACCGTTGACTATATTGTAGTCTGTGTAATGTGTAATGTCGAATATATTTGACAAAAACGGAAAGGCTTAAGAAAATTCTTAACGTTTTTTTTTAAAAAAATAATAATTTAATTTTTGTTTTAGACTTATTGTCGTCTATATGTAGATGTAGATCGTATTAGTCACTTCCGTACAAGAATTGTGTACTTTAAGTACGTTGCTAATTTAATTTAATTTGTTTGGGAAATGAAAAGTGAATAAAGTAGCAGTACATAGAGGTTTTATGTTATATGAACGTAATTTTCAATGAGTGACATATATATTTCGGTTTTTATTTAGATTTTATAACAAATATACAATGGGTACGTTGTGGTACCATTGCTTCATTATCTCGTCAAATTATTTGACAAGAATAAAATTATTCCGATAAAAGACTAAAAAAAAAAATTAATTAATTATGTATTACTATTTGCATAGACATAGATCGTATAAATCGTTATATCCTTAAACTATATTGGCATAAAGGACTTGATTTCTATTCTATTCGGTATAGTCTGTATATATTCATTCATTTTTGCACAAATTGATAATTTTTTCTTTATTCCGAATATCGATGACTTATATACAATACCCGCTAACTCATTTTATGTACTTTTCAGGAGACAGTAAAAACTAAAGTTCTTTCGTATAGCCTATAGCGTATTTAGTTAGCGAGATTAGATGTCAATCATTGCAAAAAAAAAACAAATTTTGAAAACAAACTTTTTGTGATAATTTTACCATAAGTGCAGGGTTGCATAAACATCAATTTTATGCAATAAAAAAAAATCGATAAAAATGAGTTTAGCGGGTATTGTACCTATATAAGCCGTCGATATATTCCGAGTAAATGAACATTCCTAGACTAATTTTTTTTTTCGATTTGCCCCAAAAAGGAAATTTTCTCTAGCACTTAAAAAAATGATTTTATCTTTTAAACATTTCTTAAAATTAAAACTTCTAATCATTTTTTACGGATATATTGTGAGTCAATATGGAAACATATTAATAAACGACAATCGAAATTAAAAAAAATAGTATAATTCAATTCTTAAATTAATAAATAAACGATTTTGCCAAACACCTGTTTCATTCAAATCAATTATGATCCAACAATAATATTGTTGATTGGAATATGAATCAATTTTACGAAAAATCCAATGAAACCCATAATGCAGAAGCCGATGGCTGTTGCAATGGCAATCTTTTGAAATTCTCTTCGATCTGGTTTGGTGCAGCGTTTGATTAATCGAATTGAGTCCTTAGCGAATAGACGGCCTGGTTCACAAAATTTAACAACTTGATCCATTGTTTGATCTGAAAAGAAAAATGTGCAAATTTGTTTAAAATAGTTCCGTAGTGCTTTAATAACGATTATTAATCCGACATTATGTTGATGGTAGTCGAAAAGATTAACGTGCCATTTAAGTGGATAATAATATCTATGTCAATGGCAGTCTATTCCTTACGTGTGAATATGGGAGTGGGGACCTATAATTAGGTTAAACACAAATCGGAGAAGTATTCCAAATGTATTAAATTGACAATTTCATTTAAAAAAAAAATTAGATCGGAATTTGACCTTCCTCATCGTAGTTTAGTGAATTAGACTAAGACCCAAGCTAAGAATTTTCAACAGAACTTAAATGTAGGTTAGTACAATGGGCAACCTACAATAATAACAATTTTTTACCTTTGATATCGATTGAGAAAATCTACTCCGGAATTATTTAAAGGAATATCTACCTAGGTCAATTTTTAACAATGGCTCATCCTGTTGAATGCATGCAAGATAGAAAATATTGTAATAATTTCAACATTTAATTATTTATGGATTTAGTAAGATTTTAGAGAGAAGAATTTTAATATATACTTTCAAAGGATAAATGATCTATTTTATAAAAATAAATTATAAATCAAGTTCGAATCCAGACTAATTATAAAAAGAATTTAATCGGACGAATCCTTAATCTGTGTAAATGAAATTTAAAACTATAAATCTAAATTATTTCTATAATTACCTTTATTATTTGATTATATTAATAATATATTAAACAATCACTTTTTGAACAGCAATGGTTAAACTTCGATTGCGTTTTAACTCCACGTAGAGAAAAGGCCTAAATTAATGGCGGCTACGTCATCAACGTCATCTCCACGTAGAAGGAAAGACCTAAAAATTGGACCTAAAAAAAATCTAAAAATGAAAAAATGGCGACGATAGAGATGTTGTCAATCACATGACCTCGTAGTTTACCAAACCCTGTTTAAATTAACCCAATAAATCTAATGCCCATTTCCAACAGAACTTATAACGATGGCGTTAGTTTCTTTGTCGCTTGGTTATGATTTTGTTAAATTACTTATATCGTTTCGTCGACAAGTTGCTAAATTGTACAAAATGTAAAACTAATAGAAGTACTAGAAAATTTAAAATTGTTATTGTATTGTTTTTTATTACTGAAATTATTTGGTAACATTTTAATTTTTAAATAACTTTTTAATTGGACATCTCATTCACACATGCACTTACCTTCTACACCACTGCGGTCAATATATAACGCAAAATAAGATCGAACTACATTTCTATAATCTAGTACTTCTATCGTGGACTACTCGACTTTATAGATTTTTATTTTGTTGCCATAACCTTATTTTTGACGTAACGTTTTTATGACGCGTCTATCATTCGGATCATATATATTCATATTACAAGTGTCAAAGTACCAGTTTTATTGCTACGTTTTTTTTTCATAACGTGTAAGTTAAGGACAGCTTTTTCCAATTATAGCAAATATAAAATCGTATTACATATTTCAGTACAATTAAAGTTTGTGAAAGAATTTTAATGAAAAAACAATTATAATACTGTTGTTTTGTATCCCAAAAACGGTTTGCCGTCTTTTTGAGATTATTTGCGATTTTCAAAATGGAGGACAAAGATAATGCTCGTAGATTGTTGGAAGATGCAAATTTGTTATCAGGACCCCCGGGTGTTGAAAGTGACTCATTTGAATCAGGTAGCCTAATATTTAGCATAATAACATTTATATTTTAATGTTCATAACTTATAAGTAGGCCAAACTAAAGACTCAAGGTCAAGAAGACGTACCTCGCGTTCAAAATCGCCAAACCGGCGTCGTCGTAAAAGCCGAAGCAAGAGCAGATCATATTCTCCGGATCGTCGCAGAAGAAGGTAACTTTCGTTAAAAATATATATTAAACTTTTTTTTTAAAAATATTCACTATGTATTTGATTATTTAAAGGTTTGAGGATCGTGATCCTAGATTGCGTAATCGAAGGTCAAGATCCCGTGATCGACCACGATCCAGAGATCGCTCAAGGGGTCGCGATGATAAGAGCAATAGTCGAGATAGGTTTCGCGGACGCAGGAGCCGATCAGATAGCCGGTCACGACGCAATTGGTCACCAAAAAGGAAGGGTCCTGTTTCCCCGCCACCTGTTCCGGTTCCACAGCAAACATTTAATATGGTAGCACCAATGTACACTGATGGGTATAATAATTACCAGGGTGATATTGGCTATGGACCGAATATTCAAAATCAACAATATACTTCATATGACTATCCCATTCAAGTACCGGTACCACCAACATTCGCAGCATATCCTCCTCCACCACCGAGTATGCAACCAGTTCCACCAGGTATTTTAGGATTTACTGTTTGTTCTGTTTAACCTTTAACTATTATTTTTGTATTTTTAGGAGATGATTTTCAACAAGCACAATGGAATGTTCCACCAACACAAATGGTACCACCTCCAATGCTTCTTCCAACACAGGAAGCTCAACAGCAACAGCAGCAGCAACAACAACAACAACAACAACAACAAACGCTACAACTGCAACAAATGCAACCAACAAATAGTGAAGAGAAACAAAAACGTGATGGTAAGTTGATAAATAATTTATAAAATTAATTGAATAGAAAGAACTGTGCACACGTAGGTATCAAACTATTCATTAAATAAACACTATATATGGGCCCTAAGTGAGCCAACAAATTTTTTTGAAAAAATTTCTAACAATTTTTAATCTTAGAACGGCGAAAACCAACATATAAGCAATGGGATATTTTTAATAATATTAAATATAAATTCTCTTCAAATATTATTGAAAAATATAAATTTAAATTTGTCACACATTGGACATGAATAAAGTGTATAATATTAATTGTGACAGATGGTAAGGTGCGGAGCCGTTTTGTTGCTTTTTTACATTTTATTTTGTTTCGAATGTGCTGCATTGGCTTATGTATTGTTTTATTTTTAATTTTTAGCTGCTGTTGCACAGGAAAAGAAAAATCAGCGCGCAACATTGCGTAAACAACGAGAAGATTACAAACGTCGTTCAAATGCACTGAAACGAGAATTAAATATACTGAAGGAACAGAGGGACGATTTGGTATCTGGTAGTGAACCGCCTAGTCCAACAACAAAAGGGTTTCTAAAAGAAAACGATCGTCTGCAGGTAATTAACATTTTTTTATATATTTATTGTGAATTACAAAGAAATTTTTTTTTCTTGTGCATAATTCGTTTTTGATACCTAAAATAATGGCGAATTATTCAAAAGAAAAAATTTCTTCGTTTTTATCCATTTCCATTCTGTGAACATATTTCTCAACTTTTTCGCAGCATCACTGGTCAATTATTGAAGTATTAAAATGTATTTAGAAAAAAAAAGCAATGTTTACTGATGATCCTACTGATAAGATCGATACGACCCAGCCGATCTGTTATAGATTTAAAATGTCTAGCAATTAAGATAATATTTGTATAGTAATTTATGTTCACTCTACATCAAAATTACTAGCGAGCTGTTTTGCCAATATGTATCTTTCTTTTATTTGTACACTGCACTTTTGAGTCTTGCTTATAATTCTAATGTTGAGTCTACACAAAGAAACAAAAAAAAAACACTTAGCTTAAGGAATATATGTAAATCCATTTGGTAGCGTGCAGTTCAAGCCATATCGCGTGAAAAGTAATGTGTGTGGCGATTGATTAGGTCTTATGCAGCTGACAGATTAATGCATAAATTGACACAATTTGGGTTTGTCCTAAGATATGATGCAAAGCAAGTTTTTCATTAAAAAACTTAAATCCCACTAAATCATGATATTAATTTGATTTCGTTTAATTTAGTTGCAAATTGAAAACAAAATCAAAACAATCGAGAATGTCATCGATATGCTGTCAGGTATCATTGGAAATGATTGTTCACCATCACCGCCCCCACGAAAATCAAAGAAAAAATCCTCAGCCAAATCGGACGATGATAGCTCACCGGAACGACTAAAAAACAAAGTAATGGAAAGTTTGCAGAAGAAGAAAAGCAGCAGCAGCAGCAGCTCTAGATCGAGAGAGATAAAAGAAGCAAAGAAGGAAGCTAAGAAAGAGGCCAAAAAAGAAGAAGAAATTGCTAAAAATGAACGTGATAAATCGGTTGAACGGTAAGTAGTTGTAAATTTTAAAAATTATTTTAATCTATTTGCGCATATTATTGGTGGAATCCAAAGCTGGTTCTTGTCAACTTATCAAAAAAAAAAAATTACAAATTTTAACACATAATGAACATAAATTGTACATAATGTACTTGATTGTTGATTTATTTTTCTTCTCTAGAAAATCTGTTGAAAAACCAAAACCCAACAATGAAATCAATTATGTACATTATGATCCAGAAATGCATTGGTGTAAATCATGTGGATTATTTCCAAAAACGGCTAAGGATTTTTTGACGCATTTACAGACCAAAGAACATATGCAACTGCAGAAAACACTGGAATCACCATGGCATGAGAAACCAATGAATGATGTAAATTTGTGTCATTTTTGTTATATTTTTACATTAAAAACGAAACAATTTTTTTTCAGGAGATGCCATCGTATCCTGACGCACCAACAAAACGAACACCAATTAGAGGATTGCAATTTTTTGTACCTTCAACCGGATGGTATTGCAAGTTATGTTCCATTTGGATGGGTGATTTGCATTGTGCTTCGCTACATTTAAAATCAAAAACTCATGCTGAAAAATATACTGTAAATATAAATCTTTAAAATTGTTGGTGCATATTTTAAATATCTCAAATAATTGCAGGATTATACTGGACAAAATCCACATTTTGAAATTGACTGGATGGCTGATCGTCAAAAAGCTTATGAAAATACTCGGGAACAAATTGTATTGGCACCACCACCGCCGGTTCTAATTACCGAACCAGTTTTGGTAACAGCAGTAAAACAATCGGAAGGTATTCCACTTCAGCTACAACCAAGTCAGCCGAGACAAAAATCATTGGAACCGGAAGAAAAGAAGAAGAAAAAAAAGAAAAAACAGGACGAGAAGAAAGAAAAGAAAAAGAAGAAACGATCGAAAAAACGCAAACACTCATCGTCGAGTTCGTCCAGTTCTGATACAACAGACAGTGAAAATGGTGTGGGTAATGATAAAAATGATGAAGCGTCTCAGTCGATACGCGTTGCTATGCGAAATTTGCTAAAACAACAGAGTGAGAAAAAATTGCTCGAAGATAATAGTGGAAAGTGGACAGTTGTTCATCAGCCACAGTTGGCCGCGCCAGCTCCACCGCCACCAACAATCAGTGAAAATGGGGCAACGAGTAACAAGAAAGATGATTTAATGATATCGCAGTGGAATGCTCAAGAGCCAATCATTACGGAGAAAGAGAAAAAATTATTGGAAGAACTAAAGGGACGATTGAAAAATCGGTCTAAGGAACGCGATACTAAAAGTCGATCTAAAGATGAGCGGGATTTACCGCGTAGTAGTAGAGACACTAGTCGGGATCGACGTCGGAGTCGAAGTCGTGATAGAAGTGATCGTAGAAATAGACGTAGCAGATCACGCGGTCGAAGATCGCGAAGTCGTTCTAGATCGGCGGTTCGTTGGAACAGAAGGAGGTCTCGATCTCGTTCACGATCACGCGGTAGACGCATTGAAAAACCGATTGTCAGATATCCCGAGTTTCGTCCACGTGTCCCTGAAAAGGAAAAAGAGAAGGAAAAAGATAAAGATAAGAAGAAAAGCACCACTAAAAATGATGGTGAGGAAACCGAGAAGAAAACTGTTATTGTCTTAAAGAAACCAACTAATCCAAACAAGAAACTCCCATTTATTGGACGAATGCCAGTCTTTAAAAAGCAAACAAATGGTGGGTTTAATTTTTTTTTCTTTTTATTATTTACGTTCTTGATTCAATATAAATACATTTTAGACGAAGACATAAAAAAAGAAGAAATCACAAAAAGTGAAAAACAAGTTTATGCACCATACCAATATGATGGTATGCAACACATGGCCATGGAAGATTATGATGATTTAATGCCAGATCCTATGCAATTTGTTTCGCTGATGGGTGCACCACCACCTCCCCCAATGGTTCCACCACCAAACGAAATGATTGATAAAAATGAACAAGTATTGCCACCAGGTAATCTATTCAACTTTACATGATCGAAATAAGATTAACACGAACAAAATATTTTACAGGTATTGATGAGGCCGACGCTGATTTGGTGCCAAAACCAATTAGTGATGCACCAATGCCAAGAAAAGGTCCACTACCACAAGATTTTCAAGATGCACTCAGTATAATATTTCCGGGTGAAAAGAAACCTGGTCCTGTTGAACAAGTCACTACAAATGAATTATCACTGGAAGAACTAAAACATAATAGGGTCGTTGAACCACCTCTCAATATGTCGCAAAATGACCAATCTCAACATAGTCTAGAGATGTATGGTCAATTTCAAGGACTTGGCAATGCATCAGTTCCAACAAAAGAAATATCATTTGCTGACGACGTGGATATACCAGATGTATGTTCTGCATTGCCGCCACCACCGCCTCCGCCACCTAAAGATGACGACAAATCTGAGAATAAAACTGAAACAGCAAATGAAAAAACGCTTGCCCGTATTGCTGAACTAAATGATTTAGCATTGTTAGGCATCGATTGCGATGATTTGGCGGCTCAGTGTATGTAATTTTACTGTTATTATTCGAATTGCAAACTTATTTTTAAACATTTTCAATTATCATTAACGTTATTGCTCAGCCGTGTTTCTTTTATGCTAATCTATAATTAAAAAGGAATAATGTAAATGAGTCTCACTGTAATGGATTCATGCACTTAAAATAAAGTTAATTACATATATCCAAACTAAGAATAAAACTTTAAAGAAAGTTAATTCAATTCCCTATTTCTCAGCAATCAACATTATGTGACTAAACACTAAACCCACAAATGAAGGCAAGATTTCAGGAATTAAAAGTTGTTTACCTGATATATCTCTAATAAATACTACTTTACATTTAATATAATTGGTTGGAAGAACACTCAGGCCATTACAGTAGTTTGATTTTAAATACGCCTATGTGTGAAGGAAGAATAGTAATGTTCAGTATTTGGGTACTTGATATAACAATTTGATATCGACAATTTTTAATTTAAAAAAAATTATGAAAAAGTTATTTTACTTTATTTTGATAAAAGTAAAGTCCATCAATAGTAATGTACTATTTATGTACCTGGATATAACATAATCAGATACTCTCACCGAATCCAAGTACTTGATACTAACAACGAATAATATTCAAATACTAATTACGGATTTATGATTTTATTAAAAAACCACAAAACATTATTTTATTATGACAGTAGAACGTTTTTCTCGTTCTAACTACTACTTATTTCAATCTACATCTCCCTCTATAGATGGCTAATTTAATAAAAAAAGCCGTTGAGTTTTCATGAGGCAAAAAGTTACCATTCCTCACGCAAAATTTTTTTAAAAATCGAGGATATACTCAAGATTAGACCCCTAGAATTGTGTGCAAAGTTAATTTTCTGCTAACTACAATATCCAGCTGAAAATCCCCTTTTTGTGCGCCCTATGGTTGCTTGGTTTTAGCCGGGAAGGAAAATTTGAACATTCGACTCGAAAAATCGTATAACAAATTGGCAACTATACTGTTTTTTTACATCAAGTGTTTTAAAAAAGTTTTGAATATCTTTTGAATATCTTCCTAAACTATCTAAAAATATTTCAAAATTTTCAAAATTATTTGAAGGGATTCAAAAACAACCACTCTATCTATTTATTAGGGAAAGCAAGTAGTTACTTTTTGTAGTTGGTGCGATAAAGAGTGGTCACAAAATCAAGTAACCGAAACCCAAAATTTGTTGCCTTTTTTGAATTGTCGATTAATTGTATAAATAAATAAGATAACGAATTTATAAATCTCTGACATAGAGAATAATTGTTTTTTTAAGAGTGTTTAATCCATTTGCGGGTCAAATGACGTTTTTGGTCCTCCATGTTTATTTTCTAGCCCTGTTTTTTTGTTTTTGCGATCCACTTACGGGACAAATCACGTGATTTTGGTCCGAAAGAATATGTTCGAAAACTCTGTTTAAAAAAAAATAAGGGATTCGAAACTTCACATTTCAGTATTTCGACGGCCATGTTAAGTGATTTTTATTTTAATTTCAAGTCAAGTTAAAATAGATTTGTTTTATCTACTGAGTTGTGCAAAATAAATTATTATACGGTTAAATAAATTTCATACAAAATGAGTGACCATGATTTAAATGTGGATAGTTTAATACAGCGGTTGCTCGAAGGTAAGTTTTTGACAATTTTTCTTTTTTTTTTTTTTTGGATAATTTTTTTCGCAACGTCGCAGCACAATAATTTTATCCTAAAAATATAATTAATTAAAGCATGTGCTTAACTATAGTTATGATTGCACAGAAAAGCATGATCAAAATTGTCTAATTGGATATGTTTATTGTTTTTAATGAAATTTTTTTCGTTTTTTTTTTTGAGTTGAAGTGCTGCAACTACAAACGGGCTGTATTCTGATATTTTACGTTTTCCATTTTTTTACATGCCAAAGCTTACGAAAAGTGACTGCTCCCGAAGCTAGAGCAAATAAACATAACTTTCGTGTAAAAATATAATTTTGATTATATAGTATATAGATAGATAGCTGCCCAATATAAATATTTATTTCAGAATATTTGGTTGGATTACTTGAAATAAGACTATACTAATTTCCGCATACATACATCGATCGGTTATCACCTCTGGAATTTGTCATTGAAATATGGACGACATATATTAAATTGGTCATTTATTTCATTTGTGTAGAAAATGCTCGAGAAAATGACTGTAAAACAATTCTAAACGTATAACAATAGTCTTGATAATGACTAATTATTTGATTTTCATGATGTGTACTGTATTCTCGGTCGTTGTACTATTTTGTTTACGTATAACTGCATAGTCAATTGTATTTTGCTTATCAAATATTATTTTCTATTTTCTCAATATATTTTGCGGTTGGAAAAGCCATAAGTAATACAGTCGATAAAAAGTGGGTCATTTTCGAATTTGTTCCGCTAAATTTAAATTAGTATATCTATACTCAGTTTCTGTAAACTCGCCAACAAAGCAATTGTTTCAGAGAAAACCACTTACTACCTACTAATGAAAAAAAATACTTATCTACATCATCTACATCAAAATTACATTAAACCGAAGAGATATGTTCTCGCAAATGTTTACATATATTTATTTGTCTATTTATAGTTTTGTCTTTAACAATTTGTTTCTCTACTCAAAACAAGTTGTAAGTAAATCCCTTCCTTCACTATACCTTGTTCAATTTGCTTCAAAAACATTTGGGAATTAAACTAACACATAGTAGAACAATTTACTAACGTGGTTTCTCATTCGTCCTTGTCATAAGTACCTACTTATATGAATTATCTTCACAATTGTGTATACATTTAAAAAAAAAACAACAAACACTAAAGAATGTATAGTGTTGTCAAAATAAAGACTCCTGTTCTATAAGTATAAAATGTTTTTCATAAAATACCATAAAGTTTCAAATAAGAAATTCCAACTCTTAATTTCTTATCGGATCCAATTTCACGTCGGTAATGTATTTTGATAGTTTCCATTGCAAAAGTAAATTACTGTGGATAAATTAACTACTGTGGTTCTGGTAATGGAACTCAGAATAGTATTATAAACTGTTAACTACAAAAAAGTCTAAGCAATAAAGCGAATTTGTATCATGCTTTTTATATTTGTCACTACTTGATCAAATCCATCATCCTCATAACAAAAGGGTGTATGATTTGATTTGTGTCCAATTAATTATACGTCAAATCATATCATACTCTAAATACAAAATTCAAGTATATCTTTCCAGTTTCTAATACTGAACGTTTTTGCATCATTGTTATAAAAGTAACTAAAAACAATGTTGACTGAAGTTTATTTATCAAGCAATAGAATTATTTTCAATCTATTGGTATCCTCTTAGGTACGTTAAGAAAAGTTAAATATATTTTTAACAGTCTTAAATATGTACGTACTAAATAGGCTTATATCTAAAGTAAAAGAATTGAGTTTCTCAAAATTACAAAATTCCATAGGTTCTCTGTGTAGTACAAAATATTACACTAATTTGTCTGTAATTTATTTAATGTTCTTGAAATATGTATGTACCTATTTTTCATCACTGATAATTTTAAATGATTTATTCACGTGTTCTTCCTCTGTCTATATATAGTACCTATTGTATAGAGATAAACATAAACTTAGATTGTCCTCCATATGTATTTGCCAAACGGAATTGTAAATGATAGATAAATTGATTATCATCACTAAGAAATTAATCAAATCAAAACTTTCTGGTGATGGATTACCCACGAGAATAATGTTACTTATCTAATCGAACCTGTTTCAATATTATCTTTTAACATTTCCATGAATTTTCATATCGAAAAAAAAAAAAAAATTACTGTGGATTTTGGTTTTTATTTTCTTCATTTCTCATAAAACATTAACCTCTGTCCGGGCTCAGGCTCGGTCTCTGTCTCAATATCGATATACATACATACATACATATATTGTATATGTTTTACCATTATGTCGACAAATTAATGTAATTTCAGATGACGCAAAACTCAAGCTTCTCAACCCGAATCTTTATATGATTTAAATCAAAATAACTTTTGTCTCTGCTCAGTTTCCTTTATGCCCTTGCTCAATTTAGTTATGTTTGTAGCCAATTCGTAATGTCGGTAGTGCTTGATTGAAATTAATTTCATAGAAATAATGTTATTGATTCAAGTTAGTCATCGAATTCTTAATATATTGTAGGCTATTTGTGGCCATCTCTAATTATTTTTAATTGAACAATTTGCGATAAACTACTACCGAGCTAACAGCTTATTGTATAATACATTTATGAGCAAAAAATGTATTAGTTATCAGTAACTATCTAAATGATGATCATTATGTCTCAATGGAATCTTAACTTTATTGTCGGAAGCACTGTTTTTTTTTGTATCTTCTTCTTCATCCTAATACATATAGCACATAATTACAAAATAATTTCGTATATACAAATATTTTAACAGTAAAATATTTACGAGATGGTGGCTACGCAAAATCTGTGTTTTTTTTCTTTTATAAATCATCGCTTGTTCAATCGTAAAGTTGTTATGTTTTTTTTTTTTTTTATAAAGACTGTTTCATTTAATGCTACAACCAATAAAATTTGTAGAAAAATCCATGTTATGCCAACTGTTAATCTGTTTAGTTGATTCGTTTGTTTTTTTTTATTTAGCCATGTTTGAAATTATTTTTAATCGAATTTGCAGGTCGTTATCGGTGATTGTGATCTTAGCGCTTAGGCATGAAATATTATTGAATATAATCTCTCTGTTGGCCGTCTGTTTATGTACATTTTTGTTCAGTTCAGTTTCATGTGAATATTTCGAAAAGTTTGTTTGCAATGTATTGGGTAAACTTTAGGTTTTCTGCGCCTTTCAGATCACTAGAAAAAAAGGCAAAGTTCTGAGCTAAAATTTGTATATGGCGTCTTGTTTAAACGGTATCATCTCACTTACTAGATCATGAGAAAGTAGAATTTAACTAAAATAAATCTACTTAAAGAACATGGCTCTTGACATACAAAATTTTTCTATAAGTGTACCTAATACATATATATATATATACATATTTAAATTTAAAGAATTGTACGAAAGAATTTTAAAAATATCGACAATATTGTTCATATAAATTGAATTAACTTGATGTAACTGACCTATAGTTGAGTAAAACAGTAAATTTACCTAATTGATAAGACTGTTTTGGTAGACATCTTGGTACATTTTTTGTTCAATTCAACCAACATATGGGATAATACTATAATAATCGTAAATACGTACATACATATGTACTTAAAATTTGATATAAATAAAGTCGTCCAACATATGCTTTCTAATTAAAATTGCTTTAATGACCTTAAATCATATCTCATTAGAATTAAAATAGCGATAGGAAGTAAAAAGGCAAATTTTTATATTTAGATTTTACTTTTTTATATTAATATATAACTATAAATATTTGCCACCCACACAAATCTTATACTGTGAACAACGTGAGTCTTGAAAGAATAGAGAAACTAAGATTGTGTGGTGAGTAATTTTTTTTTTTTTGTTGAAACGACATGAACAACATAACTCAATCAAATGATTATGAATATAATTTTCCATTTTCTTAAGATTTCTATTAGAGCAGGCAATAGAGCCAGTATTTTTTTGATGTTTGTTTACAGCTTGAAATAAATTTGTTTGCTTAATAAATTAGATACATGGTGACAAAAAAATAGACCACAAAAAATAGCAAATAAATGTACATATAAGTATGTGATATAAATATTTTTGCAAATTCTTAAGAAATAGTGTAAGTGTTAAACACGAGGTTAAACATTTTTATGTTTGTCGATTAATGCGTTTATTATTTTATTATATTATTTTCATAATTATAAGAAAAAAATGTGTTAAATCGAAAAAATACTATTCTCATGTTACCCATATGGTTGAATAAGTAAGTCTTTTCATGTAGATTAGAGAATATTTCTGTCAAAGATCAATTGTAGTTTGTGATAGGGTTTTTTCCCTTTCACTTACACTTCGAATAATACCTCGGATATGTATTTTTGGCTGTAGGTTTTATTCAAGAAGTTTACACTTCAAATAATACCTCGGATAAACAGATACAATTTGGGAAAGGTTTTCTGATTTGTAATTTTTAATATATTACTTCTATATCCATGTTGGTTTTCTAATGGTTGTGCATAACCACGAATAGTGATGTGCAAGTTCGATACTTTTAGGATTTGACGTTACCTGATACTATTTGATAAAATACTCGTTACTTTTTATCTGTAATCGTTACTTTTTTGATAACAGTTACTCTTTTCAATACTTTTTATCAAATACTGTTACTAATCAAATCCAAGTTCGATACTTTTCCAAAAAAATTTAAGAGCAAAAAAAAAACAACTGTTGTGTTTATAATTATATCGTTAAAATCAGTAGTATTTGGATTTGGTGGTAACAGTGTCGAACTTAAATTTGATTAAAGTAACGAGTACTTGAATTTGGTAAGATTATCTGATACTTTAGTAACGATTACTGTTATTCTGCACATCACTAACCACGTCTTATTCAAATGCAAACGGTTTGTTTTAGCAAAAACTAAGCCTGAATCTGATCCTCAGAAAATATTTAAATATTTACTTTTTTTTGCTGATAGATGTTGGGTTGGTCACTTAGATGTTTTATCGAAACGAGAGATGGCAGATTTGGTCGTTTGAATGTTTTAAGTTTTAACAAATAATTATTTTTCTAATAATACTTTTATGTAAGGATGTACGTTTTTTTTGGATCGTTACAAGTTTCCATACCCATCGTTATGCGACTAAAATCGATTCAATGTATTTTTGAAGGTATTCGTCTTAATTATATGACTTCGCCAATTCACCATATGGGTGATTTCGATTATTGACTATGCACACTTTTTCCTATTAGTTTTTATTTAAATCAAGTTTATTTTGATTGAATTTATTTCAATATAAACTGCATTTGCGTTGTTCTGTTTTCTTTCAATAATTTTCCTATAGAAGGTTTCTCGGAAAATTTTTATTTTGATTTGTTAGTCGTTTCTGTTTGCGTTGCAATTTTAATGAACACAACCCTGACTGAAAGCTGATGTAGCAAAATGTTACATAGTTATTGTTTATATACCATGATTTATTTTAATTCGTTTGATTTAGTGTTTGTGTATTGCGAACGGAAGCGACCAAAAAGTGTTGAAATATTCTATGATCAAAAGAGGGCTGCTAGAACGGTGTTTAACCTAGAAGCATATGGTTCGGATTCTACATTAAAAACAGTTGGGGTCCCTAATATAATAGCACATTTAATAAAATAAAAATCACATCGATGCTTGGACGGCAGGTTAAACACTTCTGATATAAACAAGGCTAAATTTTCTAAACCACTAAAGTTTAATCGCACATTAAAAGCACTTTAGTCCCACTAAGCATAAAAGTTTGTGCAGCCCCATTAACTTTAATGAACATTTTTTTTTATAGGTAGCTAATAACAATATTTTATTATACATACATACATACACAAACAAATGGAATGCAAGTAAAATATCAGAACGCACTAAAAATTATAATTTTTGTTTCACTAAACAATGCTCGCATTATATTACTTCTTTTAGAGAAATTAATTTAACTACAAATAAATAACCATAAAAAATATGTAGCTATATATTATTATGGTATTGTTGACTATTTAATTTATTTTTTATTTATTTACTTATATAAATGTTTTATTTTTTTTTTATTGTGCTGCTTTGTGCCTTCGTCATGTACGTTGTTGTTCATGTGTTTGGTTAATATAATTCAACTTATCGTCTCAACGTACAACAATAAACGACAAAAAATTTCAAAAACAAATTTTATGGTATTTGATAAATGTGTATTTTGTTATGTGCTAATGCAAAAATAATATTGATGATAAGCCAGTTCATAAATCGCAACAAGATCAAAATGAGGAGCCGACATCAAAGAAAAGGGGAAAGCTAAAAGAGTTCTTTTCGTCGTCGCCCGAATTTGGTATATTATATGATTATGTTAGACAAAAATGTAGATTTTTTTTGTTTAAATTATCCCACTCCCATACAACAAAAAAAAATCATATTTTAATCGTTATCCTGTCTGTAATAATACCCCACCTGATATGAGCAATTTTAATAACAGTAATATCGCAAGACCTTCAGATATATAATTTTCATTTTTTTTTATTCTTATATTTAAGTTTGTGTTTATTTTTCTTTTAAATATTATACACATAAAGTATTTGTTTTTGTTTTGTGTGGCTTCTGCCTACATTGTCTTCAATAAAATAAATTTTCTAATGCAAGTGTAGGTGTATTAGGGTAGATACTTTATTATCCCTGATATTGACAATTTTTCATAAAAAATAAGTATGTATTGTATGTAGGTATATGCATAAGTAGATTGATTGATTGATTACGTTTTAATTCTATCTGTGTTTTACAATAATATTACTTGTAATTTTTTCCATTGGAATATTTGTTTAATAATATTTTTGTTTGTTTGTTAATTTCTTAAAATTATGTGTATAAGAACAAACCTACTTATACATACAATATTTTATGCAATCCACTTTTTGTACATATACTTACTATGTTAATCATTAATTTTCGCCTTTGTACTATAAATCACATCATTTCATTGTAGTCATAGATTTAATCTAATCTAATCTTATTTTATTGTTAAATTTAATAATCTTTTTTTTTTTAATAATCTTGTATCGAAAGTACGTGCAAACGTGAATAGTTCTGATAATAAGTCGCTTGAAAGATTTATTAAAATGAATATTACATACTCAAGGGTCTACCTGACCAAATAAAAATAGTACAAAGAAAATATGATTTCAAATTGAATAAGTGATGGGATTTCATAATATTTCGATATGATATTATTGGACCTTATGTCTTCTAAACTCCTACACGTCCTTACCGGGATGGTTTAACATTCGGTAAATTATTTATCTACATAATATCGACATTTTGAAATATAAATTCAATATGAGGATGAATATTTATATAAATTATGTTGGTATTATATATAAAATGTATCAATTATATTAATTAATTAAGATTTAAGTGACAGGAAAACTGATTAAAAACTTAATTGAACGAAAGAGGAAATTGCTGTAATGTTTTCAATTTTCTTGAAAATCAAGGAAAAACACTACCTTCGTCTACTCTAGCACCGGTGTGACATGTACCTTTGCTATAGTAAAACACATTATTCAACAGAGAAAACTGTTTGACTGGAACTCTATGTATTATTCGGATATATAATAGAGTTATGTATTATAATAGCATGAGCTATAAATGTATTCGGTGAACTTCCCGTTGTTCGCAAATATAAGAAAAACTAATTTTAGACTTTGTTTTGAGAGAAATCAGGACAGCATCATCGTTAAAATCAATAATGTAATTAAAAGCAGAGAGTACCTACGTCCACACAACTAAAACCTAGGTATGATACATACATTCATTACGTACACAATAGGTCATCATCATCATCATCATCATCATCATCATCATCATTCATTAGCTCATCAGATCACTAATTAATAATGTACGTTGTACGATATTGATTAATTTAGCAATGATCAATATTTATTGTTATTTCGTATCATTTGTTTTATTCTATATATAGATATTCTTAATAGTCTTGTTGATTATATCTTATTGTTAATAGTGAAAAGGGGATCTTCCATTGTACAATTATTTTTGTTTATCAGTTTTACTAATGTCAATGTTATAATTTCGTAATTATAAAATAATTGATCGTAACGTCTTATTAACTGACACTACCAAACTTAGCAGTTGGAGGGTGGGATTTTGTTTTAAATGATATACATATATCCAAAAGGATTCGTAAAAGTACCCATATTCGCGAACACAATTCCATCAAAGATATGCTTTTCCAGATAACACTCTGTTAAAATTGTACGAAACTTGTAAGATTGAATCGGGTTATTTATTAACCGTGGAAAAAGAGCAATCAATTGAAATAACATTTTTCAAATACGCATTATTAAATTAAAAATCTGTCTTCACTATAGTTTGTTCGAATTTGGCAACAGTACGACGATCTAGAGAAGTTGTAGAAAAGGGAAAAAGTACACAGGGGAGAAAGAATTTTCGTATAATATAGTTTATTTTTGGAAATGTATATGTCGAGTTTACAAATTAAAAGAAAAAATAAAAAATAAAAAAAACACCATTTTTGATGTACAAGCAACAGTACAAAGTTTTACCGCCACTTTCGCTTTTTTCCGTTCATCATAGTCTGGTTATATGAATTCCTTTAATCCTTTAAAACTGGAAACCACATAAATGTTAATGTTTCACAATGACATGGTTAAAGATCAGCTATACATCTACTTTAATTTCTATACCTGTATTGTTAAAAATTATTAATCTATTTTAATCTCTGAAGTGCTAATGAAACTTCCTATATAAACATAACTTTTCATAATCATGTCTAAACATAACATGATCCAGGTTAAAGCAATCCTTTCAAATAATACATAAATAGATAAACTTGCGGATGCTTTTTATTTATAATTTTCAATTCACCTACTTTCATTATCACATCAAAGCTAATATTACAAGCCCTTCTTTCAATAAATAATTTTCATCATAATATACAAAATTAATTTATGTTCGTACTTAAAATAGAGTTTTGTTCTTTTATATATAAAACGACAAAAGCTAAAATAATGGTTTGGTATTTTTTTTTGTTTTTTTTGCAAGAACAATTTAAATTTAATTCGAATTTGCTTGTTTCGTTTCGTGTGCCTTTGGAATTTTTTACAGTTGAAATATAATTTCTTTTTGTAATTAAAAAAAATTATAACCAATTTTGATGAACACTTAATGAACCATAATAAATTGATGCTGTTCTGCTTAGCTAGAACCATGATAGTTAATTTAAAATTTACGTCGTTTCAAGTTTTAATCTAATCCTTGGCAAGAACATTTATAAATTATTGTATGTTTAATTTATAAATCATCATTTCAACATTAATTCTTTTCTGTTTATTAAATTGGTATTGAACATTTAACATTTGACATCATTTGTAATGTGTTTCAATTTCTTTTGTTAATTTTTGATTTTTAATATTTGTATAATTTATACATTATGAACAATCAAAATGTACATACACCCATCCCTCGATTTACGCGGTTTCGTTTTAACATGGTTCGAAAAATTTTGTATCATTTTACAATAAACGCACTCATTTAACGTGTGCCAATAAAGTAGCTGGACAAATTTCACTGCAACGGAAACTTGAACAATCATGTTCCGATTTGTCTAAT